>OX401418.1:27648254-27740883 GCA_947846245.1 Cerastoderma edule
TATTTCGTTGTTGAAAGGAATTTTAAAGTCTGGATCTTCTTTAGAATTTTTTGGAAAACTGCATGAATTTAAAGAAATTTCCAATTTGGTAGATGCCTTTTATTGGCAACATAAAAAAAGCTCTCTAATGAAGTATGAAAAAAAAACCACAACACATTCTCAATAATGTTGGACGAACACCATTGTGACAAAATGTGAAATTCCGGGTTCGAGCCCCACCAACACCTCTGGTTTCATGGGAGTGACCTTTGGGAAGTCACTTCATAGCCCTAGCTACTGGTTTATCCAGGAAAGATGTTTCATAACTGACATCTTGTTGATTCAGCGAATCCCGGACATTTGCCCCCCCCAGGACATTTGCCACCCCGGACATTTGCCCCCTTTTTGGTATAGGGCGGACATTTGCCCCCCTCGCCGTAATGTAGAAGGCTGACATTTGCCCCCTCATATTATTTTTTTCAATTTGCTTGACCTGATCGTTTTAAGTTATATTTAAATAGAAATTAAAATGAAAATAATCGTTTTATCAATTTTACTCTATTAGCTCTTCCCTCCTGATCCACTACAGGTGTTAAATTCGAGACAACGAATCAAAAACACACCGATGGCACTTGGCCAATCATGCTCATCCAACCATGAAACTTAATGAATTGAATTTAATGGATTGAATTTATTTTCTAATTTACATAATCTTATTACCGATTTGGCTCACTCAATGCTAACAATAAAAAACAAAGAAGGCAAAAGGTATTCCAATTTGTGTCGGTATGACAATCACCATCACTTTTGATTATGAGAAAACATTAAACTGAAAATAAAAAAATAAGGTCAAATCAACTTATGCACGTATATCGCCGTTTCTCGGTTGAATGAGCATAATTGACCAAGTGCCATCGGCGTAATAGAGCAAAATTGACATGTTAGTCTGATCAAATTATTATTTCCATTTAAATTCCTGTTTAATCATAACGGAATATGATCAGGTCAAGCAAGTTGAAAAAATAATATCCGCCTTCTACATTGCGGCGAGGGGGCAAATGTCCGCCCTATACCAAAAAGGGGGCAAATGTCCGGGAGGGCAAATGTCCGTATACCGATTCAGCGTTTAACACCATACAAGAGAAAAAAGTACATGTATTTACCGATATATTTAGGTTTGTCATGGTCCATTGATTAAATTGGTGGTTAAGATTCAGACCACACTTTTCAAAGATCGTATTAGCTGCAACATGGACAGTTTCTATATTGCTAAACTATGTATATATTACAAATCACATACTGTGTAACATGTACATGTATGATTTATTTCAGAATGAGTTACCTTTGAATCCTGATAACACTGTTACTCTACCGAAAGAATATGTTTCCTCAACCAAGGACACACCTTTGGAGAACTATGCTGCATGCAAGACTCCGAAGAAGGATATTGTAAGTTTTGGTAGAAATAACTTCTTGCATTATGATACGTTGATCTAGTCTGAGTAAATTGCCTATTATGATTTTTGCATGAATTCTGAATGAATTGAATGCCTCTTTATATACTGTTCTTTTCCAAAAGAAAAATCTTTCCGAGTTCTGATTCTCTTAGGTACTATTTTGTCATCTGCAAATCATACTTTTTCATTTTATGACATTCAGAATTTGATTCTCTTATGTTTTTTTTTGTTAGACATGTTTCCCTTAGCCTGGTGGAGCCTGGCCCGTTCGTATACTGCGAACTAGGGCCAGGTGTCAGAGAAAGTTTACCGAACACAATAGTGTTCGGTTATGCCGAGGTATTCCGAATGAAACAACATCGACTGCGCATGCGCGCCGATAAAGAGTCTGCAAGCTTATTCATGAGAAAATGCACCTATTTAGACACCCTACTTAGCGTTGGATCCTTTTGAGATGAAGCCGTGACTCCGGGTTTTATTGTATTTTATAGTGTTGTGTTTTATAATGGAACACAAATGCAGTACACCGCACAAATCACCCAAACAGGGTTGTGTTTGTGACACAAGTATTGAAAAGTCAAGCTCTTTGCTTCGTGTTTTACCATATAACAAATCCGGAGTATATCAAAGTAAACTTTATGGTGGAATTTCTGTAATAGATGGTTTCGCTTAAATTGTTATAGAAAGGTACTTAATATTGACAAGATAGTTACAGAATTAAGGAAGGCGTGTCAACCTTCCAAAGTTAGAGTTAAACGTGGTTTTAAAAGACGAGATATGACAAGACAAGAATATATCTGGAAAATCGTTTGATAAGCATTATATGTTAGAATAGTATATATTCTGATATCAAATTCTTGAGATCTAAATGTGTCCAAAGCATTTTATTCTTAGATCATGTGTTCCCCCTCTTCTTGATGACTTCGTCAACTACAGGTTCTTATGTTAAATCAGACTTTCAAACAACACTAAATAAGCTTATAGCGATAATGTTTAATACTAATTATAATTGATTTTGTAGGCTTTATATGATTTTGTAAAAACGAAAAATAAAGGTGTTTAATTTGTGGAGAAGCTTGGCTTTTGATTATTATTGGAACAGAAAAATCACGTTCTTTTTTCCTTGTTTGTTATTTAACTTATGACTGCATAAAGGGAATAAATACAGATGCCGTTTCGTTGATATACCAAAACTCTTGTCGGTGGGATTCTTATCTTTATTGCCTGTTAATCGAATTTGTGATTGTTTAACCAGAGATAAGTGAAACCCTTTACCCTTTCCTTTCATGTGTCGTTGAATTTGATTAAAAAGAAGATGTTATGGGAAAGATAGAAGAAAATCCCATTTTTTCCACATTATTATGTGGTCTTTCTTTCTTCAAAGTCGCCTATTAACACTTCACAAGCCTCAAATTTAAGCATCGAAGAAAATAAGATGATGTGTAATGTTGATTGGTGGAGATATATGTTTCCAATTTGTTTCCATTAAATTTGTTTTGTGTGTGATTTAAAACTCATTTGAATATATATTTAAACAATATTTTTGGTAGAATTTATTCAGAGAGAACTACTAAAGTAAAAAGTTTGATTCTTTTACAAAAGATATTAATTTAATCTGATATTTTGAATCCCAATATTTAAATCCAACAATAAATTAATAGAAAAATGAAGTGAAATGAACAAAATCCATTTAAGTGCAATTATTTCATTAAAATAGAGTATTGTATGAAAACTATAAAAGGTAAGGGCTACCCTGAATAAGGGATGAACAAGGGTAAAAATGATAAGGGTAAAAAAGGGTAAATGCACAATTCAAACGCCATCTTTTCATAATAGACGAGTACCAATCCGTTAGCCAATCAGAAGCGACAATTCATTCTCTGACACCTGGCCCTAATGCGCGTTAGCATGGGCCAGGACTCCAGGCTATGTTTCCCTGGGAAAAATAGGTTTTCCATGTCAAGGACGATTAAGGTACCTATGGGAAATTTACTAAAGAAACCAAATTTGTATTGATGTGAAAACATGCTTTAAAGCAAAGTCATGCTTAAAGCTAAAATATTCTTTTATGTGACAGAGAATGTATTGAGGATCCATGTCAGTTTTCTTTTGAAATTGATAGTTTTATGAGTTGGCAACTTTGTATAATTTGTATAATTTCTAACTACAAATAAAACAATTGCAATATGAATGATGATTTCAGAGTGATGTTCCTTTTAAATTTGATGACACAGTTACTCTACAAAAAGAATGCATTCCTTATTCCTCAACAAAGACCACACCTTTGAAGAAACATGTGGCATGCAAGACTCTTGAGAAAGATGTGAGTTTTGGTACAAATAACTTCTAGGGTTAGGACAATTAACAAACTCCTCACAGTAATCTCCCCTTGCTACGCTGCATTGATCACTGCCACCACAAGATTTTTCATCCAGATTTGGATGAAATTCAAATGCTGCTGTTTTGTTAAGGGATTACCGGATATCTTAGTTTATTTAGTAACAATATCTTGTTGTATTGATTTCTGACCAGTTAAGTTGAAAAAAAAATTGGTTTTGTTTATAAATAAAGCACTAATGGATTACAATTTTTTAGTTTCGCCGCCATGTTATGCCATTTTCGTTTCTAAGTAGGTGGTCATGTGACATTTGTGATGGCAGTGATCACCCCCATAAAGGGAGATCACTGTGAGGAGTTTGGACAATTAATTGTAGATATGGTCTTAGTACTTTGTTGATAAGGGGTTTTGCATGATTTCCGAATCTCTGAAAGATCCTGGACGTGTAAAATGTGACAAAATGTGAAATTGCTCATCCTTATTGGATTCTATTAGGTTTCAGTTTTACAAGGATTTCATTATATTTCAGTTCAACCTATCTATGGGTCCAGTATTCACCATCAGGGTCATGCTTGGTCCAGTGGTTGAGGTGACGGACTTAGTACTTGGGGGTTCCGGGTTCGAGCCCCACCAACACCTCAGGTTTCATGGGAGTGACATTTGGGAAGTCACTTCATAGCCCTATCTACTGGTTTATCCAGGAAAAATGTTTCATAACTGAAAACTTGTTGATTCAGTGTTTAACACCATACAAGAGAAAAAAGTACATGTATTTACCGATATATTTAGGTTTGTCATGGTCCATTGATTGAATTGGTGGTTAAGATTCAGACCACACTTTTCAAAGATCGTATTAGCTGCAACATGGACAGTTTCTATATTGCTAAACTATGTATATATTACAAATCACATACTGTGTAACATGTACATGTATGATTTATTTCAGAATGAGTTACCTTTGAATCCTGATAACACTGTTACTCTACCGAAAGAATATGTTTCCTCAACCAAGGACACACCTTTGGAGAACTATGCTGCATGCAAGACTCCGAAGAAGGATATTGTAAGTTTTGGTAGAAATAACTTCTTGCATTATGATACGTTGATCTAGTCTGAGTAAATTGCCTATTATGATTTTTGCATGAATTCTGAATGAATTGAATGCCTCTTTATATACTGTTCTTTTCCAAAAGAAAAATCTTTCCGAGTTCTGATTCTCTTAGGTACTATTTTGTCATCTGCAAATCATACTTTTTCATTTTATGACATTCAGAATTTGATTCTCTTATGTTTTTTTTTGTTAGACATGTTTCCCTTAGCCTGGTGGAGCCTGGCCCGTTCGTATACTGCGAACTAGGGCCAGGTGTCAGAGAAAGTTTACCGAACACAATAGTGTTCGGTTATGCCGAGGTATTCCGAATGAAACAACATCGACTGCGCATGCGCGTCGATAAAGAGTCTGCAAGCTTATTCATGAGAAAATGCACCTATTTAGACACCCTACTTAGCGTTGGATCCTTTTGAGATGAAGCCGTGACTCCGGGTTTTATTGTATTTTATAGTGTTGTGTTTTATAATGGAACACAAATGCAGTACACCGCACAAATCACCCAAACAGGGTTGTGTTTGTGACACAAGTATTGAAAAGTCAAGCTCTTTGCGTCGTGTTTTACCATATAACAAATCCGGAGTATATCAAAGTAAACTTTATGGTGGAATTTCTGTAATAGATGGTTTCGCTTAAATTGTTATAGAAAGGTACTTAATATTGACAAGATAGTTACAGAATTAAGGAAGGCGTGTCAATCTTCCAAAGTTAGAGTTAAACGTGGTTTTAAAAGACGAGATATGACAAGACAAGAATATATCTGGAAAATCGTTTGATAAGCATTATATGTTAGAATAGTATATATTCTGATATCAAATTCTTGAGATCTAAATGTGTCCAAAGCATTTTATTCTTAGATCATGCGTTCCCCCTCTTCTTGATGACTTCGTCAACTACAGGTTCTTATGTTAAATCAGACTTTCAAACAACACTAAATAAGCTTATAGCGATAATGTTTAATACTAATTATAATTGATTTTGTAGGCTTCATATGATTTTGTAAAAACGAAAAATAAAGGTGTTTAATTTGTGGAGAAGCTTGGCTTTTGATTATTATTGGAACAGAAAAATCACGTTCTTTTTTCCTTGTTTGTTATTTAACTTATGACTGCATAAAGGGAATAAATACAGATGCCGTTTCGTTGATATACCAAAACTCTTGTCGGTGGGATTCTTATCTTTATTGCCTGTTAATCGAATTTGTGATTGTTTAACCAGAGATAAGTGAAACCCTTTACCCTTTCCTTTCATGTGTCGTTGAATTTGATTAAAAAGAAGATGTTATGGGAAAGATAGAAGAAAATCCCATTTTTTCCACATTATTATGTGGTCTTTCTTTCTTCAAAGTCGCCTATTAACACTTCACAAGCCTCAAATTTAAGCATCGAAGAAAATAAGATGATGTGTAATGTTGATTGGTGGAGATATATGTTTCCAATTTGTTTCCATTAAATTTGTTTTGTGTGTGATTTAAAACTCATTTGAATACATGTATATATTTAAACAATATTTTTGGTAGAATTTATTCAGAGAGAACTACTAAAGTAAAAAGTTTGATTCTTTTACAAAAGATATTAATTTAATCTGATATTTTGAATCCCAATATTTAAATCCAACAATAAATTAATAGAAAAATGAAGTGAAATGAACAAAATCCATTTAAGTGCAATTATTTCATTAAAATAGAGTATTGTATGAAAACTATAAAAGGTAAGGGCTACCCTGAATAAGGGATGAACAAGGGTAAAAATGATAAGGGTAAAAAAGGGTAAATGCACAATTCAAACGCCATCTTTTCATAATAGACGAGTACCAATCCGTTAGCCAATCAGAAGCGACAATTCATTCTCTGACACCTGGCCCTAATGCGCGTTAGCATGGGCCAGGACTCCAGGCTATGTTTCCCTGGGAAAAATAGGTTTTCCATGTCAAGGACGATTAAGGTACCTATGGGAAATTTACTAAAGAAACCAAATTTGTATTGATGTGAAAACATGCTTTAAAGCAAAGTCATGCTTAAAGCTAAAATATTCTTTTATGTGACAGAGAATGTATTGAGGATCCATGTCAGTTTTCTTTTGAAATTGATAGTTTTATGAGTTGGCAACTTTGTATAATTTGTATAATTTCTAACTACAAATAAAACAATTGCAATATGAATGATGATTTCAGAGTGATGTTCCTTTTAAATTTGATGACACAGTTACTCTACAAAAAGAATGCATTCCTTATTCCTCAACAAAGACCACACCTTTGAAGAAACATGTGGCATGCAAGACTCTTGAGAAAGATGTGAGTTTTGGTACAAATAACTTCTAGGGTTAGGACAATTAACAAACTCCTCACAGTAATCTCCCCTTGCTACGCTGCATTGATCACTGCCACCACAAGATTTTTCATCCAGATTTGGATGAAATTCAAATGCTGCTGTTTTGTTAAGGGATTACCGGATATCTTAGTTTATTTAGTAACAATATCTTGTTGTATTGATTTCTGACCAGTTAAGTTGAAAAAAAAATTGGTTTTGTTTATAAATAAAGCACTAATGGATTACAATTTTTTAGTTTCGCCGCCATGTTATGCCATTTTCGTTTCTAAGTAGGTGGTCATGTGACATTTGTGATGGCAGTGATCACCCCCATAAAGGGAGATCACTGTGAGGAGTTTGGACAATTAATTGTAGATATGGTCTTAGTACTTTGTTGATAAGGGGTTTTGCATGATTTCCGAATCTCTGAAAGATCCTGGACGTGTAAAATGTGACAAAATGTGAAATTGCTCATCCTTATTGGATTCTATTAGGTTTCAGTTTTACAAGGATTTCATTATATTTCAGTTCAACCTATCTATGGGTCCAGTATTCACCATCAGGGTCATGCTTGGTCCAGTGGTTGAGGTGACGGACTTAGTACTTGGGGGTTCCGGGTTCGAGCCCCACCAACACCTCAGGTTTCATGGGAGTGACATTTGGGAAGTCACTTCATAGCCCTATCTACTGGTTTATCCAGGAAAAATGTTTCATAACTGAAAACTTGTTGATTCAGTGTTTAACACCATACAAGAGAAAAAAGTACACGTATTTACCGATATATTTAGGTTTGTCATGGTCCATTGATTAAATTGGTGGTTAAGATTCAGACCACACTTTTCAAAGATCGTATTAGCTGCAACATGGACAGTTTCTATATTGCTAAACTATGTATATATTACAAATCACATACTGTGTAACATGTACATGTATGATTTATTTCAGAATGAGTTACCTTTGAATCCTGATAACACTGTTACTCTACCGAAAGAATATGTTTCCTCAACCAAGGACACACCTTTGGAGAACTATGCTGCATGCAAGACTCCGAAGAAGGATATTGTAAGTTTTGGTAGAAATAACTTCTTGCATTATGATACGTTGATCTAGTCTGAGTAAATTGCCTATTATGATTTTTGCATGAATTCTGAATGAATTGAATGCCTCTTTATATACTGTTCTTTTCCAAAAGAAAAATCTTTCCGAGTTCTGATTCTCTTGGGTACTATTTTGTCATCTGCAAATCATACTTTTTCATTTTATGACATTCAGAATTTGATTCTCTTATGTTTTTTTTTGTTAGACATGTTTCCCTTAGCCTGGTGGAGCCTGGCCCGTTCGTATACCGCGAACTAGGGCCAGGTGTCAGAGAAAGTTTACCGAACACAATAGTGTTCGGTTATGCCGAGTGTTCCGAATGAAACAACATCGACTGCGCATGCGCGTCGATTAAGAGTCTGCAAGCTTATTCATGAGAAAATGCACCTATTTAGACACCCTACTTAGCGTTGGATCCTTTTGAGATGAAGCCGTGACTCCGGGTTTTATTGTATTTTATAGTGTTGTGTTTTATAATGGAACACAAATGCAGTACACCGCACAAATCACCCAAACAGGGTTGTGTTTGTGACACAAGTATTGAAAAGTCAAGCTCTTTGCTTCGTGTTTTACCATATAACAAATCCGGAGTATATCAAAGTAAACTTTATGGTGGAATTTCTGTAATAGATGGTTTCGCTTAAATTGTTATAGAAAGGTACTTAATATTGACAAGATAGTTACAGAATTAAGGAAGGCGTGTCAACCTTCCAAAGTTAGAGTTAAACGTGGTTTTAAAAGACGAGATATGACAAGACAAGAATATATCTGGAAAATCGTTTGATAAGCATTATATGTTAGAATAGTATATATTCTGATATCAAGTTCTTGAGATCTAAATGTGTCCAAAGCATTTTATTCTTAGATCATGCGTTCCCCCTCTTCTTGATGACTTCGTCAACTACAGGTTCTTATGTTAAATCAGACTTTCAAACAACACTAAATAAGCTTATAGCGATAATGTTTAATACTAATTATAATTGATTTTGTAGGCTTTATATGATTTTGTAAAAACGAAAAATAAAGGTCTTTAATTTGTGGAGAAGCTTGGCTTTTGATTATTATTGGAACAGAAAAATCACGTTCTTTTTTCCTTGTTTGTTATTTAACTTATGACTGCATAAAGGGAATAAATACAGATGCCGTTTCGTTGATATACCAAAACTCTTGTCGGTGGGATTCTTATCTTTATTGCCTGTTAATCGAATTTGTGATTGTTTAACCAGAGATAAGTGAAACCCTTTACCCTTTCCTTTCATGTGTCGTTGAATTTGATTAAAAAGAAGATGTTATGGGAAAGATAGAAGAAAATCCCATTTTTTTCCACATTATTATGTGGTCTTTCTTTCTTCAAAGTCGCCTATTAACACTTCACAAGCCTCAAATTTAAGCATCGAAGAAAATAAGATGATGTGTAATGTTGATTGGTGGAGATATATGTTTCCAATTTGTTTCCATTAAATTTGTTTTGTGTGTGATTTAAAACTCATTTGAATATATATTTAAACAATATTTTTGGTAGAATTTATTCAGAGAGAACTACTAAAGTAAAAAGTTTGATTCTTTTACAAAAGATATTAATTTAATCTGATATTTTGAATCCCAATATTTAAATCCAACAATAAATTAATAGAAAAATGAAGTGAAATGAACAAAATCCATTTAAGTGCAATTATTTCATTAAAATAGAGTATTGTATGAAAACTATAAAAGGTAAGGGCTACCCTGAATAAGGGATGAACAAGGGTAAAAATGATAAGGGTAAAAAAGGGTAAATGCACAATTCAAACGCCATCTTTTCATAATAGACGAGTACCAATCCGTTAGCCAATCAGAAGCGACAATTCATTCTCTGACACCTGCCCCTTATGCGCGTTAGCATGGGCCAGGACTCCAGGCTATGTTTCCCTGGGAAAAATAGGTTTTCCATGTCAAGGACGATTAAGGTACCTATGGGAAATTTACTAAAGAAACCAAATTTGTATTGATGTGAAAACATGCTTTAAAGCAAAGTCATGCTTAAAGCTAAAATATTCTTTTATGTGACAGAGAATGTATTGAGGATCCATGTCAGTTTTCTTTTGAAATTGATAGTTTTATGAGTTGGCAACTTTGTATAATTTGTATAATTTCTAACTACAAATAAAACAATTGCAATATGAATGATGATTTCAGAGTGATGTTCCTTTTAAATTTGATGACACAGTTACTCTACAAAAAGAATGCATTCCTTATTCCTCAACAAAGACCACACCTTTGAAGAAACATGTGGCATGCAAGACTCTTGAGAAAGATGTGAGTTTTGGTACAAATAACTTCTAGGGTTAGGACAATTAACAAACTCCTCACAGTAATCTCCCCTTGCTACGCTGCATTGATCACTGCCACCACAAGATTTTTCATCCAGATTTGGATGAAATTCAAATGCTGCTGTTTTGTTAAGGGATTACCGGATATCTTAGTTTATTTAGTAACAATATCTTGTTGTATTGATTTCTGACCAGTTAAGTTGAAAAAAAAATTGGTTTTGTTTATAAATAAAGCACTAATGGATTACAATTTTTTAGTTTCGCCGCCATGTTATGCCATTTTCGTTTCTAAGTAGGTGGTCATGTGACATTTGTGATGGCAGTGATCACCCCCATAAAGGGAGATCACTGTGAGGAGTTTGGACAATTAATTGTAGATATGGTCTTAGTACTTTGTTGATAAGAGGTTTTGCATGATTTCCGAATCTCTGAAAGATCCTGGACGTGTAAAATGTGACAAAATGTGAAATTGCTCATCCTTATTGGATTCTATTAGGTTTCAGTTTTACAAGGATTTCATTATATTTCAGTTCAACCTATCTATGGGTCCAGTATTCACCATCAGGGTCATGCTTGGTCCAGTGGTTGAGGTGAAGGACTTAGTACTTGGGGGTTCCGGGTTCGAGCCCCACCAACACCTCAGGTTTCATGGGAGTGACCTTTGGGAAGTCACTTCATAGCCCTATCTACTGGTTTATCCAGGAAAAATGTTTCATAACTGAAAACTTGTTGATTCAGTGTTTAACACCATACAAGAAAAAAAAGTACATGTATTCACCGATATATTTAGGCTTGTCATGGTCCATTCCATTGATTAAGTTGATGGTTAAGATTCAGACCACACTTTTCAAAGATCATATTAGCTGCAACATGGACAGTTTCTATATTGCTAAACTAGTATATATTACATAGATGGTGAATGTTTACCTGGGAAAAACAGTTTTTCACGTCAAGGACAATGAAGTTACCATGGGAAATTTACTAATGAAACCAAATTTGTGCTTTGTTGATAAGGGGTTGTGCATGATTTCTGAATGTCTTTAGGTACCATATTGGCATCTGAAAATCAAAATTTACCCTTATGACAATCAGAATTTGATTCTTTTAATTTATTGGTTGGCACATGTAAACTTTAGAAAGACATGTTTCATTGCCCAGGAGGAGTAAGTTACCGTACCAAGGGAATTTTACTGCTGGAATTGAAATTGTATTCTAATGCAAACATGCTTAAAAGCTTTATGCTTAAAGCAAAAACATTCTTTTAGGTGACCTAGCATGTATTTAAGATCCCAATGACTTTTCTTTAATATTTGATAGTTTTAGCAAAAGGGTAACTTTGTATTATATCTAACTACGAATTAAACAATTACAATATGAATTATGAAATTTCAGAGTGATTTACTTTTTTTAATTTGACGACATACCGGTAGTTGCCCTACATAAAAATAGCAACCCTGGTTCTTTAACACAGACCACGCCTTTTAATGACTATGCTCATGCAAGACTTCTGATAGCGACATTGTGAATTTTGATAGAGATGACTTCTTGGGTTATGATAATTTATTGTAGATCTAGTCTTAGTAATTTGTCGATTAGGATAATTGCGTGATCTCTGATTTTCTTTAACAAATCAGAAGTTTTTCATTTTATGACAACCAAAAGTGGTAGGTTCACTAACTATAAAAAACGGCTCAATGTCAAAAACGGATGAATTCATCACAAACTTGTGTCCGAGGTATGGTTATATATAAAGGAGAGTGTCAGTTACTATTATCTATATTTATTATACGTCTATATTCTACAGTGGACTATCACTAACTATCCCGAGCTCCCAGAGGCATCAGCCTATCAGAGCGTTGACTGGTAAGCTGTATCAGTTTAATCCTATACACTATATCTCTCCCTTGCTTTTTAATACAAATGTTATCTCATTTATATATCTCCATATAAGAATAAAACACAGAATAAAACACAGATATTTGGGTATGCAAACATGAAACGTTATTGTATTGATGTGTTTGTTCTAGGTGTTATATCGAAAAGTGAAAGCCATCATTCGCACCATAATGCCTGAGACATTCCAGGCATGTGTTTTAAAGATGAAAGGATTACCAATTAATACAATAGATGAGCTTAAAGGAGTAGTCATATTAATCTATGAAAAGGTGGGTATACTAGAGATTACTTACCTTTCTATTTTTTTACCTCGAAAACCAGGTCTGGCTGAAAATTCAAAAAAACTTTTAAGAAATTTTACGAGAATGAATCCAGAGCAATAAAGTTCCTCCTTTTTGTTCAATAGCTATTTTTATTGTTGTTTAAAGGCACATGAATCTGTACTTTTCAATAGCATGTTTATAAAAAATGTGTTGATTAAAGTATATGTATATTAAGAAAAGGATTCATATAATTGAATTTCTTTTTAAAAAAAAGTGATTATATAGCCTATTTGCTTTAATAGGACAAACTTTCGTCATGGCATTTGTCTAAACTGAGCTGTTTGGCGCTAACATTCAGGTTGAAGCATGTGGTATCTTTGTAAGACCTTTGTCTATCAGCTCATTATACGCTTGATTTTTCCCTACTTGAATAAATTAGTATTTAAACAAAACCATACTTGGATAGATTTGGTCAAATAAGTATATAAAATTTTGAGTAGATAGAAGTTGAATGTCTTTAGATCAAAATATGCTTGATTTTTCACTGTTTGGATGTGTTAGTAATTTAAAAAAAAGCATGCTTGTGTTGATTTTGTCAAATAAATATATCAGAATTGAAGTTGGTAGAAGTAAGGTTGTACCAGTCAGTCAGGTGTTGTCTTGTGCATTTCAGGCCATCAGTAAGGACACCAACCGTATTGTCTTTGCAAACCTTTGTCGATGTCTATCATTGGTAAGTTTGGCAACTGACTTTGGAAGAAAAATAGTATATTGTGTTGTCAGTGTCTGCTCAAAAATGACATTGTTTGATTTAACTTCATTTTTAACATCTTTTTCTGGTTTTTGTTTAAAAGCGGCATTGTTTGTTTAATTCACCTCATTTCCAACATATTTTGTTTAAACTTATCTTCATCATGGTTTTTTTGTTTTGTTAATAACTGTGTTTCAAAAACTGAAACCAGAACCACCTTCTTTAATTTTGGAAGCTTTCCAAGCTGCAATGCTCTCCCTCCTTTTTTACAAAGCCGTAATTGAAATCCATATTCCTTTTAGTCCTTTCACAATACCATGGTATACATTGTTTGAGGTGTTTTGCCGTTCGTTGCTCATCAAGCATGTGTGTACCTGCGTAAATATTTAGGAACATGCACAAATATCCCCCATAGACACCCCCCTATGCAATCTGAATTGAAATAGATCTAAAACCCAAATACAATGCTTAGTTATTGATATTTCAGATTAAAGTAAATGATGAATTGGACAACAATAAGATGGTCAATTTTAGAGCAATACTTCTTACAAGACTTCAGCGTGAATTTGAGAACATTTGCTTAACAAGTAAAACCAAAAGACTGGCAGTTGAAAATAGAGTAAGTGTGGGTACTTTAGAAAAAGGGACAATGCCATTGTTTGCATTTCTTTGTTACTGTCACTTTTTGTTCGTTTTGGATCAGAACGTTCTGGTTTTTACAGAGTTGAAAACCTCCTGATATTCATATTTTTCTTTATTTTATTTTCATGAAAAATTCTTGCTCTAAGAAAAGTTATTTTGAATAAATCTAGTTTTCACTGCAAAAATCACATTTGATTTTACTAAATGGTAACAATTTCTTTTTATTGACTGGTTTTCGCTGCGTATTGCTCAGGTTAACCCTTATAGTGCTAGAAACGATTTCATGCTTATGTAAACAGGTAAGATCCAGGCCAGCCGCCAAGTAAATTGGTGGCTTGCCAGTAATCTTACCTGTTTGCTACTCTGTGTATCTTTCTTTTTCAAAATGAATCAGATATTTAGAATTTTGGAAAGCAGACGACACAGAAAGCTATTTTAGAAAATTACCCCACCTTTTAAGGGTTAACAATAACAGTCATACAAGACCTCATATAGTAGGGCATACTAGTACTTAACAACCAACTGCATGCCAACGTTCATTCAATGGCTGACAAAACACAATATATAACAATTACCAATTACTTGTTTATCTTAACAATCAAAATGAACGCTCTCATAAATGATATAACAAGAACTGTGTGTAACCTAACCTATATCTTCTCAGTACGGACCAATATGGGCAAACTTTGCTTAAAATCAAAACTAGAGTTATGGGACTTGGTATGTGACTTTAATTTTATGATCTATACACATGTTCAAAGTTTCAATCCATCCCTTAAGCAGTTTACTTCTCGAAACTCTGAGAGCAGCAGTACGTCCGAACTGAACACTTTATTCTTTAACTATGTAAAAATCTGACTGAACAAAAAGGGTTCTCTGCCAGACCTCAGGAACTTCAGTCAGTCAAGGGCCTACGAAGTTTCGTGAAGTCTGGGTTAATGGGATATAAATATTAGGGATATAAATATTATCCAAGATTTTATATGTACATAAGGTGCATTATTTGCTTAAAATCAAACCAGAGTTACGAGACATGCTATGTAACCTGACATTAATACATAATCAAATGCATGACGTTTCAGTCAATTCCCTTCAACAGTAAATTAGATAACAACTTCCATGAACAACTTAAACGAAGATTTTCTTAGTCAAGCAATTTCAAGGAAAAGGTAACACTTCTCGTTGGTAGGTTAAAAAATGACTTGTAATACAAATGTTGTCTGATAATTATCATTTTTGCAAGTAAAATACATGGATTGTTGGATACACGCTTTCTTTTTCTTGTTCAGAAAACTGATATGAAAAAACTGCAACATGTAGTGGAAGCTGAAAAAAATGAAATACCAGCTGCATGGAAGGAAATTATTGAGTAAGTAATTTAATAAGAGAGAAACGTTTGAGTAAATGCTACATTTTTTGCTTGTTTTAGATATCAGAAAATTTCAATTGTAGAACATAGAGCTATTGATTTATCAATAAAAAAACATGTATGTTTATGTTATGTGAATTTATAGTTAAATCTCCACACAAATTGAGAATGTATTCTTTTTAAAATAATTGTCTTCTATGGATAGAATGACAGCACAGATAGGGGTGACGGTTGTTTAAGTTAATTTAAATAGTAATCTAGGGGTCGTTTCCCCTTAAGTTAATTCATAAAGCAATTCTATCTTTTTTATATATAGTAATAATTTTTATGAAGAGTTCTATTTGTAAAATGGCCAGATTATGAAAGTTGATTGAAAATTAAGATTTTGTTTTTTCTTGATTTGGAATATTTTAATATATATTATATACATCTCCGAGATAAACAGACGTCATCAATGGGTTATATGTTTGTTTGTGTGGTCATGTTTGTTCTAATCATGTCTTAAAGGTGCAAGTATAAGCTTTAATCAAACATCCACTACCTCATAAGGAGACTATTTTGTAAACTGTATAAGTGTAACGCAATATAAAACATCGTATCTACTGTATTATAATACTAGTTCTCCAAGATATATATTAACTTCGGGGAAAAATCTCCACGATTACTTTTAATAAACTTTTGGGAAAGGAATTTTGGGGAAACGACTGTAAATCGATTATAGTATACTTGTCTTAATTGTAAATAAAGTATGCTATCTGAACAATTTATATTGTAAGCATTGACCTATAGCTTCTGTCCTGTGAAATCGTCTAAATGGGCTTCCAGGGCCTAGACTGTAAAATGAACTGACACTTTTAGCATGTAATCTAGCAAAGTGCCTCAGAGAACAATCTCCTGAATATTTATTGGCCAAACTTTTTAGTCAAAGTAATAAAAAGGTGAATGTTTACTTCATAAATGTTTCATGAAAGCTAACTTTTTAAGCATTTTTAAGATAAGGCATTGACTATTGTCATTTATTTAACAATGAGGATTGTTTAAACATCTTTTTAATGTTCGTGTTTCTCACAAATTACAATCCGTAACATAGTCCACCGTTAATATTACCGGTATACTTGCTTAATATAATTTTGTTAAACACAATCTGCTCTCTGATGGACACATTTTATGAGACTTTCAGAAGTACATGAAAGCTTTTTATATAAAAAGTGTGTGTGTCTCCTTTTTCCCAACACATGCCCCAATAGTACTTCTAGTAGTTTTGCAATTTTCTTTCAGGTTTTTAGGGGAGATTTTCAAGCTTAAAATGATGACAGAAAACACTGTGCATGACTGCATATTCAGACTAATAAGCAACATGGAATCCTTTCACCTGGAATGTGCATGTGTTCTATTAGAGTCTGTTGGAAAAGAACTTGATACAAAGGCAAAGGTATTTTTCTGTCTCTCTCCGTCTCTCTCCATGTGTGTGTGGGTCTCTATCTCTCTCTCACTTGCTGTCTCTCTCCATGTGTGTGTGGGTCTCTCTATCTCTATCTCCCTTGCTGTCTCTCCATGTGTGTGTGGGCCTCTCTATCTCTCTCTCCCTCTCTGTCTCTCCATGTATGTGTGGGCCTCTCTATCTCTCTCTCCCTCGCTGTCTGTCTCCATGTGTGTGTGGGCCTCTATCTCTCTTTCCCTCGCTGTCTCTCTCCATGTGTGTGTGGGTCTCTCTATCTCTGTCTCCCTCGCTGTCTCTCTCCATGTGTGTGTGGGTCTCTCTATCTCTCTCTCCCTCACTGTCTCTCCATGTGTGTATGGGTCTCTCTATATCTCTCTCCCTCACTGTCTCTCAATGTGTGTGTGGGCCTCTCTATCTCTCTCTCACCATGTGTGTGTTGGTCTCTCTATCTCTCTCTCCCTCGCTGTCTCTCTCAATGTGTGTGGGTCTCTCTATCTCTCTCTCCCTTGCTGTCTCTCCATGTGTGTGTGGGCCTCTCTATCTCTCCCTCCCTCGCTGTCTCTCTCCATGTGTGTGTGGGTCTCTCTATCTCTCTCTCCCTCGCTGTCTCACATTTGCTCACTGTCCTTCTCTGACTAAAACTGTTTGTGCTGATTTTCAATATATAGTGGAGAAAGTTTAAATTGTTTGCAGACAATTAAATCAAGCCCTTATTGATTCATGCATATTCTTATAAGCTTATTCATCTCTTGTCTGTTTCTTATGTTTAAGCGACGGATGGATCAATATTTTGTCAACTTAAAGAGGTGCTCCGAAGATTCAAGGTTATCCCCAACAACAAAAGCAAACATACTGGATTTAACAGCCCTGCGATTGGTAACGTTTTTCATGTCACTTAAATAATTCAATCTCAAAATAAGTATTATTCAAATTATCTAAAGGGAGAATGTAAATTTCATTAAAAAAATTATTATGAAACTTTAAAGCAGTCATGTTTAGATCAGCCAACGAATACTGCTCAAGCTGATTCTCATTGAACAGACTATCCCATAGTTTGAAAAATTATCTTTTTAAAAAGAAATGTCTTCTATGGAGGAAAATAATCACACCACAGATTTATAGACTTACATTAAACTAGATTATAGTTACACTTATTACCCCGCTTATATGAGGATGATGGAAAAATAGCACATTTGTGTTGCAGATGAAGTTAATTGTTTAAACGTTTTATTTCGTAAACAATGATCAGAAGTAGAATTACCCATGTAATCCGAGATATTTTTAGATATTAAAGATATTTGGGTCTAACAAAGGTTTGACTTAGCATATGCAATGTTAAGTTGATCAGGCAAAATCATTGAAACCGATAATAGTTTGATTAATGCCTTTGTCAGGACAATAAACATGTTTGAAATTCCTGTTCAATGAAATTTTAAAATGAAACTTTGAAGATTGCTTGAGTATAATTTGTTTGTTGCAGAATAATTGGGAAGCACCAGGACAGTCTGCCTGAAGAAGTTATTCAAGTGACTTGATATATGCAAAAACCTAAGAGAAAATCAGCATTTGATTAAGTTGAATTGATTATTCTAATATTCCCTCTTATGTTTTTATTTGTTATCGCAACTGGAGGGAACAAACCTGAATCTGGGACATTTGCCCCCTTTTTGGTATATGGCAGACATTTGCCCCCTCGCCATAATGTAGAGGGGGACATTTTCCCCCTCATATCATTTTTCTTTTAACTTGCTCTTTTCCCGTTATGTTTAAACAGGAATTTAAATGAACATTTTTTTTTTCTATCATACTTACATGTCAATTTTGCTCTATTATGGCACTTTTACTATTACACACTTGATCAATTATGCCGATTTAACAGCGAAACAGTGGTATACGTTCATAAGATGATTCAACGTTAATTTTCTTATTTTCGGGTTAATTATTTCTCTCGTAATCAAATGGGATTGTGATACTGACACAAGTTTTAAAAAACCTTGTCTCCTTTGTGTTGGATTGTTAGCCTTGATTGACGAATCGGTAATTAGATTAAAGATGTAATTAATATGTAAATTGGTGAAACTTAGATTCAGTTAGTTTCACAGTTGGATGAGCATAATCCCGGACATTTGCCACCTCAGACATATGAAGGGGGCAAATGTTCGCCCTCTTCATTACTGTGAGGGGGCAAATGTCCGCCCTATACCAAAAAGAGGGCAAATGTCCGTATACCAACAAACCCAAATGCAATTGTTAGGAAAGGAAAATGCTATTATAAATCAAATTTTCCTGTTGCTATCATGTTACATACTCTGCATTCCCACAATAAATAATGTGATTTTACATACCTTATATTTATCCTCTGCTAATTGTTTTGATTGAAGAAATTATGTATATAATAACCTTTTATGCTGTCACCACTCACCAGTGCCATTTTGGGACTGATAACCTTTGTGATATCCGACACTGAGCAAATAACACACAGTCATGTGTAAATATGGCATTTACCAAACGCCAAATTCTCGAATGTCCCAAATTGAAAGAATTTGCAGACGACATTTCAAAATGTGATGAAATTGGAAATAATTTTCTGATAGGGCAGAAAACATTGTTGGAAAAGGAAAAATTGCTCATTACGAGAAAGTTCTCGTTTTCCAACGATGTTTTCTTTAAGTCGTCTGCACCAAAGTGGTCAAGTGTTACTGTTTTGGAAACGGCTAAAATATTTCATGATATATGACAACATATAAACATCATGCTCTACTTTTGAACTGTTGTTTAATATTGGTTTTCCATTTTGAATCTGTTTTGATTTGCTTCTTTTTTTATGTTTTTTTATGGGTTTTACA
This sequence comes from Cerastoderma edule, assembly GCA_947846245.1. Taxonomy (NCBI): domain Eukaryota; kingdom Metazoa; phylum Mollusca; class Bivalvia; order Cardiida; family Cardiidae; genus Cerastoderma; species Cerastoderma edule. The sequence goes on from OX401418.1 coordinate 27,668,060, forward strand.
TCACATCAACATTATTTCAGTTATGTAGTGATGCCCGACTCTTAATGATGGAGGAAGACCCCATACTCAACTGCCCACAAGGGCTGGTCAAGGCGGGTAGAACCATCGGCATTCCGTAAGTCAGTCGGAAGACTGCCTCTCACGATTTGATTTTCTTTTTGCGTTTTATTTGTATTGGTGTGTTAGAATCTATAAAGGTAACAGGATAAATAGAATGAAACTTTGGTCTTGGAAATGGTATATATCAGCTTGTATTCAAGTATTTATAGCATGTATAGAAATATTTATTCAGATTCGAAAGCCTTGCAACAGTTTGAAATCCAAACACATACTGTTTGTGCATACATTGTACTTAGATATATTTAGCTATTTTCTATTAAATAGTGTACAACAAAACAAAAACAGTATTGTTTCAACATGATAATTTGACATGCGAATTGTCTCTCATGTGAACAAGCCCATTTAAATTTTTATTGGTTCAGTACTATCTAGCTGCCTACTTTTACAAAAGATCCTAAGGTGATCTTTCTCAAGAAAATGTTTGACCTTTTTACCACACTTCCATAATCCTAAATCCATTGATATGATAATATACCATTTCAGAAGGACTGTCAATGTTTATATGGATGCGCTTGCTCACAGAGGAGAAAATTTGAAAGTCATATAAATGTTTATGAAACAATACACTTTGTGTATTGTTGTATGATATGCATTTTAATGTAGGTATTGAATGCATACTTAATCCAGGAAGTGTCGGCATATCCAAGTATACTATATGCTGAAGACCTGAAAAACCACCGCAATGCTTTTAGATTCTAATAATTATCGATTAATTGTACAGACTTAAAATAACTTATAAATACAAACTACAGTAATTTGTTTACAATGTGTTTTCTCCATGCATGTCATATTAACGATTCCTGGAATAATGTGAGTGACTGAGAAATAAATTAAGATGATATGAAGTTTAAACATATATTTATTTCCTCCCACAGACATTGAAGAATCAATTAATACCTAATCAAGGAGAATGAATTATCAATTAACATAGGTCTAAAGGTCATTCATACTTGTAGGTGCAACTTCTCAGAATATCATTTTTATTGAAATGTGGTTTAAAGTGGTGTCAACAGTTTTCCTCCTAAAGTGTCTTGCCAAAAGACACTACCACAACATCAGCGCTGCCAATGGGGTTCAAACCTGGAGTCTCCCAGTTACAAGTCCATCACATTTATCACTATGCCATGCTGCTTACATAAGGTTTAAAGCTGTGTCTACAGTATTTCAGTTATAGAATGGCTTTCCTGGATTCACCAATACTAGGCAGGGCTCTGCAGTGTCTTGCCAAAGGACACTCCAACACAAGTGCCGCTGCTACGGATTGAACAGAGGACCCTCATGTCACAAGTCCTACACCTTAACCCTTTCCAAAACAATAACTACATTTGACAACTTTGTTGCAGACAACTTAAGAAAACATTGTGGGAAAAGGAGAAATTGCTTGTGACGAGCAATTTTTCCTTTTCCCACAAGGTTTTCTGCTCTTTCTGAAGAATATTGTTCAATTACATCACATTTTGAAATGTTGTCTGCAAACTCTTTCAATTTGGGACAGTCGAAAAATTGGGAAAGGGTTAAACAATGGACCACACAGGACCCCCTGGGTACACGCAGGACCCTTCTAAGAACATTATTCAGATGTCAATTGAGAGCCAGTCTCAAAGTGGACAAACTGTCAATGAGAAGATTTCCCTCATTCCTCACATATGGGACTCAGGGCGTAGTTCAATTTTGGATGAAAACGTTAAAAGATACAACTTTTTTGCCAAAATAAATTGAAAGCATTGTGAAAAAGGCACAGATAGCTAGCTAACTAGCATCAAGCCATGCATGTGTTCGTCTCTATGATTTCTCAAGTCTTCTGCAACAGGTGAAAATCAATATAACATGGAGAGAGGGATTCATAATGCATTGACCCATTACCAAACAATAACAATATTTAACCACTTAGTTGCAGACGACTCTGGAAAACATTGTGAGAAAAGGAGAAATTGCTTGTGACGAGCAATTATTCCTTTTCCCATGTTTTCTGCCCTATCAGAAGATTTTTTTTAAAATTTAATCACATTCCAAAATGTTGTCTGCAAACTCAATTTGGGACAGTTGAAATTTTGCATTTAGTAAAGGGTTTATTAGCTATAACATGGGGAGAAGAATCTTGCTAAAGAACAGACCGCAATGACAAGTAGAAAAAGTGGTAGTTAATGGCTCTTTTTTTTTTATATGGGTTTTACATCACACCAACATTATTTCAGTTATGTAGCGATGCCGGACTCTTAATGATGGAGGAAGACCCCATACTCAACTGCCCATAAGGGTTGGTCAAGGTGGGTAGAACCATCGGCATTCCGTAAGTCAGTCGGGAGACTGACTCTCATGAAAATCCATATCCCTCTCAGGATTTGAACCCACGCGGAGAGAGGCCATGTGATTTCAAGTTCTGTACTCTAACCACTAGGTCACGGAGGCCCCCAGTTATTGGCTCTGCTTCAAGACCATATCAAGGCTTAACCCTTTACCAATTGCCACATTTTCAACTGTCCCAAAATGAAAGATTTTGCAGACAACATTTTAATATGTGATGAAATTGAAAAATATTCTTCTAATTGGACAGAAAACATTGTGGGAAAAGGAGTAATTGTTTGTTAAGAGCAATTCCACCTTTTTCCACAAAGGATTCCATAGTTGTATGCAACAAACTGGTCAAATGTCATTATTGTTTGGTAATGGGTTAAATTGGCTATGACATGGGGAGAAGAATCATGCCAAAGAGCAGATCGCAATGACAAGTGGAAAAAGTGGTAGGTAAAAGGTCTGCTTCAAGACCAAATAGAGGGTTAATGAAGACTATAGTAAGTGCTTCATAGCTGTTAAGCACTTACTATAGTATTGCACATTAACCCCGCCAAATAAGTTATGATCTTTGGTTTATTAAAAGTTTTGTCCTCAACTTCACCTAATAAACTATTGAAAAATTCAGTTCAGCGTAAAAAATGATAATATTACAATACACTAAGGCCTGCAATCAGAACTACCCGGGTATTTCCGTGAGCTGAGAAATACACCTCGGCTATCAATCGGAACTACCCGGGTATTTCCGTGAGCTGTGAAATACACCTCGGATATTAACACATTTTCTTAGTGTGCACAATTAAGTAGTTCAATGTGTATGGTAGTGTTTGACATCCTTTTAAATCATTTTGTATCAGTAACTCATACCAAATGGCGAAATTGTTGTTGTGACATGTATAGTTGTTTCCTCAATCAAATTTAATGACTTTTAAGATTTCACGTTTAAGATCTATTTTTAAAATCAAAAATACGAAAAAACGAAAATAAAGTGACGTCATTCCGCTGGGAACCAATATGGCGTCATTCCTATTATTTCAGAGGTGTTTTCATTGGATAAACCCGATGTGTTCAGATTGTAAGGCCTGTTTTGCTTTAACATAATTTTCACAATTATTGAAAATATCACTTGTCATGAGATATTATTTGAATGAAGTGCATTAAAAATTTATGAGATTGTGCAGATACTTTTACAGAAGCAGTTGTAGACAAGAAATGCATTCGTCAGTTTCTTAAAATCAGAAAAGAGCGATTCATAGTCTAGACGTCCCTGTTAAGACTTTTCGAGCCTTAAAATCTTGAACGTGATTAGAATGCACAAAGCCAGAACCCTGTTCATCTATTTGATTCGCTTGATAATATGCACTCCCGAATCTGTATCTACAGGACCACTCATTTCTCCGACTTTCAGATTAAAACTCGCGTCTTCAAAGGGTTTCTGCATCTGGCCTCTGCCAAATTCCCCCAGGTCTCCGCCCCTTTTAGCCGAACTGCAGTCACTGTATTGCGATGCCAATTCTTCAAATGTTTTCTCTCCTGATCTTATCTGATTCATATAGCCTGCAAAACAAGTTAATCATATGATTAAAGGTTCTTGTTCACACTCAAGAAAGATGAAATTGAAAGTTAAATTAAAGTGTTGAAAAAATATACCGTTTGGTTTTGTAAAAATCAAAAATAAAAGGGAGGTAATTAATATGAAATAAATAACAACATCGTTGATATTCATTTAGTAAATTTAAATTCAAAAATAGACAGTTTTCGAAAAGTGGATCGGTGAATGCACTGGAAAAGAAAAAAAGTGCATTAATTACATTTCAACTTATTCTTTAACCAAAGAAAGTAATAGTTTTTAAATACCTTAACCCTTTCCAAAACAACAAATTTTCGACTGTCCACAATTGAAAGTTTTGCAGACGACATTTCAAAATGTGATGAAATTGGAAAACAATTTTCTGATAGGGCAGAAAATATTGTGGGAAAAGGAAAAATAGCTTGTCACGAGCAATTCCTCCTTTTCCCTCAATGTTTTCTGAAGTCGTCTGCAACAAAGTAGTCAAACGTCGTTATTGTTTGGGAAAGGATTAAGAGATAATCTATCAATCTAATCTATACTGATTTCTTAATAGTATTTGTCAATTCATACAGAAGTGTATCACATGGGGGTAAAATAAAGCCTTTCATGTGAGGCAAAGACACAGTTATCTTCATTTTTTCCTTGGAATGAAAATTCCCTGTATAGTGGGCGACATTTGTGCAGCAGAAGAGCGTCGAGCTCCTGTACAGAAGGTCCCGGGTTTCAAATCCCTGTTAAGCAAGGTGAAGATTTCCAGGACTAACCCACAAACCGGCGTGATTACTGGTTTAGTATCCAGGAAGCAGTCATCGAGAGTGGCTTTGAACAAGCTTTAAGCTTCCTTCACAATCAATGCAAAACAAATATGGTGAATACAAATGTCTATTGAATGTTTTTGCCTTACCTTTCAGTATTTCCAATGCCTCCTCTTTTGAGCGAGTGATCGGGTCCTCTCGCCAGGACGCTGGTCGTCGAGAGTCTCTGTGTTTAACAAGGAGATGTAAACACTGTACGGTACTCATGCTTTTCTGTTTGGCAGGCGCTGTAGGTAGTTCCCACTGACTCTCTTTGGTGTATTTGTTGAGGTAATAGGTCCGTCCTGGAGTATACATATATATGCGGCTTTGAGCTGCGTTTGTTTCAAAGTCTACAATCAAGACCAAATCCGTTTGAAGAGTAACCACATAATTTCAGTACTTAAGTGTATGTGGTTATTTTGTATCTATTTTTTACGTAAATGTGACTTATAAGCCCATTGACCCAGGGTGCTTTTTGTTCCTCTTTCTTTGACCATGTATTTATATATGTTGTTTATGCACGAGTCACTATAATAAACCCATTTCTTATCTCATCTTATATATTTATTTAGTAATACATTTGTATGAGTTATACATCCCATTAGTTTGCAGACGACATTTCAAAATATGATGAAATTGGAAGATGATCTTCTGATAGGGCAGAAAACATTGTGGGAAGAGGAGAAATTGCTTGTTGCAAGCAATTTCTCCTTTTCCTACAATGTTTTTCAGAGTGGTCTGCAACAAAGTGGTTAAATGTCGTTATTGCTTGGGAATGGGTTTAAACAATTTTGCATATCACTGTGTCCAGCATATCAAACCATGCTCTTGGTATTTCTTCAACACTACTGGCAGTCTGCACAATAGGGGGCCTCTTTACCTTGTATTGGAAAAAGGCATAGACCTGTTACTTTGAGAAGTAGTATGTTATAATTGGTGTATTGGAAAACCAAAATGTTTGTATTAGTACTATGAATTTGGGGGGAAATTGCATGATTTTAAGGAAATTTTCAATTGGGAAGGTGCCTTTTGTAAGCCCATGTTCATAATATAAGGCAAATAAATCAACATACAATGTCCTTTTCAAGCTTCTGACTCCTTTCCCAAATGAACATTATTGATCAGTGCAGTGATGAATAAATCTAGAAGTAATGTTACTACCGTGTCTGGGACACGGTAGTAATTCTGCCCGCTTTGCTCTTTGGAGCAGGCCAGTTGTGTATCGCAACCACTACGATAATTCAAAAACGGAGCAACTAAATGCGACAAAACTTCACCTGACTGAACATATAAGCTCATACCTTAAGAGTCCAAAATTAAAATATTTGTTTCATTTAAAGAGAAAAAATAGCACTTCTGTAATCCTTATACATTTAATCTGTAAAATCAAATCCGGTTTTATCATTCGGGTCAACTCGGAACAAATGACACTCTAAAAGGGCGGAGCTTATCACTCTATTCCACATTTGGAAATCGTAGTAAAGTTGTAAAAAAGGGTGGGAAAAATCATGTGTTTTCGTTGGATGAGCCCTACATGTTCAGTGGGTATTTAACATATTTTGAAAGCAGAAAGTGCAAGAAGTTGCGAAAAAATCAAAATGGCCACTAACGGTTTGTTTCTCACTTAATTTCACCAAAAATTAGGAAATACAACTTAATGAAGAAATTTTAGCTTTTATCAAGCTGTTTGATTTGATATTTTAGACAATTCTATGCTAGGATAAAAGGGTTATCTATCATGTGGTTGTTGAAATTGATTTTGCTCCAACAAGTGATGAGCGTGGAATCGTAAAATCGTAACATCAGTGACAACCAGATATCAGCCACAAGACGTCACGATATCAAATCTAGAATAAATCATGTCAAATTGACTTGACAACATCAGAAAAATGACAGGTTATGAATCAAGGACAGCTGTATTATTTAAAGTCTTTTAATACTTGGCTATGATTCACTAAATACTTGAACAAGTTGATAAAAGAAATTACACAAGAATGTCATAGTTTGGTCTTATTTGTTAAGCGATATTCATATAATTTACAATCAAATGTAAATCTAACCAAACCAATTTCAAAATTCTTCTTAACACGAAAACCAATTACAGTTTGAATTAGTGACAGTGATTATTTTTCTACAAATGAATCGTTTGAATATGGCATTATGTACAAAGCTTAGCAACAGATTGATGAATAAAACATGATTGCCGCGTTCTCGTGAAACAAAAAGGCACGTGATCACTCATGCGGATCTTTTCAGTGTCCATAAACAATCTTCGTTTTAACTACAAATTTAACCCAAATTTCGTTGTCTTTGGCTATGACTGAATGTATCAATAGTATCTTAAGTGATAACGTTTACTTGTTGTCGTCTTAACAAAATGAACACAGCTTATTTTCAACACTAACCTGAGGAACGACTAGTGTGCTCTTCCCAGCCTGCCGGTAAATTATCAAAATTACTCATGTTGTTGTTGTTGTTTTCTTTAGGTTGTTGTTGTTGTTGTCTGAATTGGCCAATTTTGCGATACACCGTGAATATTTTGCCATTAAATGTGTTTTAATCCAAATTGAAAGCAGCAGCTGAGTGAGGCGACACGAATAAGACAATAAAATACATTATCGTGATGGTGCATTGGGTAGAAACCATTGTAACAAGATGATAAATTGCCCATCGAGGAAAATATATCCTTTTGCAGCGGTATGTCGAAATAGTGTCCACAACTATAGAAATAGTGTAAACAATATAGAACTAGTGTCAACAACTGAAATAATAGTGTCAACAACTGAAATAATATTGTCAACATGTAACTACAAACTCTTTTGGATGCAAAATTAACTTTTTGATGTTAAATAAGCCATTGAAATACAAAATGGAAACAAAATGCTAGCTTCACTCAGAGACATAGATGTTATCTATGTCTCTGCTTCACTTCACTCCGTAATTTGGGTAAGTATGAGATAATATTTACTATCATTTCTTTTTTCACAAAGTGGTGAAATGAGAGTGTGGTCATGTTTTTACTGAGCCACAAAATGTCCGCGTATTATATTATTTTACGACTCATGCTTTCTACTGTTTATTAAAGTCCATAAAATTCGATTTTAAACTCTAAAAAATGTGTAAAAACACACTGGAACTAATTTTGGACTTGTTAACACTATCATTTCAGTTGTTGACACTATTTCTATAGTTGTTGACACTATTTTTAGCTTGTTGACACTATTTCGACGTACCCTTATGCAGAGTCTGAGACATAGTCTCTGCCTTTTGCCACGATGGTATCTTATCATAAAATTCTTGGAGTAAGTGTTGCCTTGAATTGTCTTAATTCCTAAAAGAATTATGATAACAAACTATGGGTCATTCCGATCAATTTCCATCCCATAACTTTAACTGCCTGAGAACAGCAAAATTGGTTCACCAACAATTGTGATTTATTAGACTTCTATCTTTACCTTTTTTGGTTAACATCGATTGTATAGGAAGTTGAAGCTTTTTAAATTCACTCTCGATGGCTGCTTCCTTGATATTAAACGAGTAGGCTATCCTCGCGCCGAGTTGTGGGTTAGTCCCGGCATTTTTATCTGCTCCTAACGGGATCGAACTCGGGGCCCTCGGTAAAAGAGGTCAACGCTCTTCCTCTGTTTCACTGTCGCCCACATGCTTGTATTTTCGTTTTCATTTTCTTCGGGCAAACGATCGAGGTCCGTTCGATATTATTATATTAAAGTAGGATACACTTGTCCTCATTTTCAAAGCCGTTTCTTTATTTTTAATTGTAAATACTTTACAAAACAACCCCCATTTATATTAAATAGATACCATCAGGTCCCTAAATATCGATTTGAGTTTTTCGTATATAATCATGAAATATATATGAGACGCTAAATGCAGATTTTAGATTTTCATTTCCTGGGGACAGTGTACGTTCCTTTAAATGGGAAGAGGCATAGGCCCGCTAATTTTACAAAATTGCATCGATGAAATTGCTGAATTTGGAAACCCAAAAGCTGGTGTGAATTTTTGGGAAAACTGCACGCTTTGAAAGAGAATGTGCATTTGATGGTCCCCTGATCTATAACGTGAAAAAGCAATGACACTCAACCTCTTTTCCCAAATCCCTCTATGGAACAAATACGTTCAATATTACTCACAGGGGAAGTGAAAGTGGGAAGGTAGGGGGCAAAGAATGCACTTTTAATATTATATTCTTTTAGGATTAAGGTATGGAATATTCGAGGTGAAGGTATGGAATATTCGATGTAAAGGTATGGAATATTCGATGTGAAGGTATGGAATATTCGAGGTGAACGTATGGAATATTCGAGGTGAATGTATGGAATATTCGAGGTGAAGGTATGGCATATTCGAGGTGAAGGGGTGAAGGTATGGAATATTCGAGGTGAAGGTATGGAATATTCGAGGTGAAGGTATGGAATATTCGAGGAGAAGGGGTGAAGGTATGGAATATTCGAGGTGAAGGTATGGCATATTCGAGGTGAAGGGGTGAAGGTATGGAATATTCGAGGTGAAGGTATGGAATATTCGAGGTGAAGGTATGGAATATTCGAGGTGAAGGTATGGAATATTCGAGGTGAAGGTATGGAATATTCGAGTTGAAGGTATGGAATATTCGAGGTGAAGGTATGGAATATTCGAGGTGAAGGTATGGAATATTCGAGTTGAAGGTATGGCATATTCGAGGTGAAGGGGTGAAGGTATGGAATATTCGAGGTGAAGGTATGGAATATTCGAGGTGAAGGTATGGAATATTCGAGGTGAAGGTATGGAATATTCGAGGTGAAGGTATGGAATATTCGAGTTGAAGGTATGGAATATTCGAGGTGAAGGTATGGAATATTCGAGGTGAAGGTATGGAATATTCGAGGTGAAGGTATGCAAGCGGTGAGGCCGTCTCATTACCCTTTTGTGACTGGTGGATTGTTGAGTGTTCCCGACTTCGGGTTATTCGAAACCAAGCATTATCCGAAAAAGTCATATGGTAAATGTCCCATCGATTTCGAATAATCGGAATTCGACTGTACATATACTGATATTTGATATCAAAAGGGTGGTTATAGAGGATTTTTCTATGGATGAAAATAAGCATATCGCAATGAGTGATACAGATCGCCAGCCATTCTAAGAATTGAAGAAAGATACTCTATAATAAACTGATAATATGAATATTGTACAGGTGTCTTTACTCTAAGTGTCTGGATCCCGGATACAGAGTATTAAACAAACTTGTGGGAGAGATTGCTTTTAAAAGCTCGAGGCATAGCGTTAACCCTTTACCAAACGCCAAATTTTCGACTGTCCCAAATTGAATGAGTTTGTAGACGAATTTTCAAAATATGATGAATTGGAAAATTATCTTCTGATAGGACAGAAAACATTATGGGAAGAGGAGAAATTGCACGTCACAATATTTTCCAGAGTCGTCTGCAACAAACTGGTCAAATGTCGTTATGATTTGGTAATGGGTTAAACAAGCATTATCTCCCTCTGTGGAATCAGCTATCAGAGCCATTCGGAACACCTCGGCCATTTCTTAAAATAACCTCGGAGGTAATGGGGAGCCATTTTTGAAAGTAGGTCAGCAACGAAGGGCCAATCGTATCTACTCGGCAATCCCCGTAACAAGCCGGGGATTGCCGAAAAGAGCCGATTGACAAAATATGAAACAAAGATGTGTTGATATGATCATCTTTAATGAAAAGGGTAAAAAACCCATTCAATTGTGATAAATAACCAATTTGTGTGTATTCAAATACATATTTAGTGTCTGTGTGCATTTTGCGTTATCCGCCGGAAATAAGGCGAATTACCCCAGGATTTCTGGTGTATTCATGTACTGCCTACGAGGTATATCTACCGACTTGTTACGGGGATTGCCGAGTAGATACGATTGCTATCAGAGCACCTAGCCACAGCAAGCAGTCTCGAGGCTTTGAAGAGGGGGCTCGCCGGTCGTTATTCCACCGCAAAGAAGGAACGAAAGAGAACGTTTTTATCACTTTTTACCAGCACCCTTTTTCATCCCTTTAGAACGTTAAAGTAACTTGACACACATCGCCTTTGTAAATACACCCTGTACAACTTTACTTGGATGATCAAAGCTGTAACTGTGTAGAATGAAATATCTACGCCTGGATCATTCGGACTTTGTACAACGCACTAGAGGGGATTTTGCACAGTTTTGCAAAAATGGTGCTCGATTTCACGTGTCTTCTGTTACCAAATTTAGTTTAAACTTATTTATTTTACATCGATTAAGAAACAAGTTATTACAACTTAGATAAATCACTCGCAATTCTGCTTCCTGGATACATAACCAGTACTCGCGCCGAATGTGGATTAATGATAGTTAGCAAGACATATCCCGCTTTTCACAGGATTCGAACCCACGTCCCTTGTGTCCAAAAGCCAAATATATGTTACTTCATTAATTGCATTCATTATCAGAGACATAGATAACATGTTTATCAATGTCTCTGTCATTATGAATGATTTCAGTTTTCCTTTTTCTTTTTGACAAAAAATGCGGCAACAAATATTATCAAAACCAGAGACATGTGTCTCTGTTAGATTTCAAACAGGCGCGTAGCTAGCCCCCGATGGATGTGGATTCTGGATTGAGCTAGGGGGTGCAGGGCATGCTCCCCCGAAATCTTTTGAAAAATAAAATTAAATGGTTCAATCTGGTGCACTCTAGGCGATTTCAGGGTCATTGATGAAGTATTATAATATGAAAATAGGCAAAGCCGAAGCGGGCGAAAGATAATTTTTTCTTTTATGAACAGTGCTAATTCTGAATTTGTATTGCATATATGTTGATAAATATAATAAACATATATATATAAATTAATGAAGTAAATTTTTGTGATTTAAAAAAGATCCTTATTTTTATAATTTTGGTCAGAATCAGAAACATGATGTCTGTCTCTGTCAGAATCATGCGGATTCAGCCGCGTACTTGAGTATATGTAGCCTGGGGTCTAGTCCAGATTTCTGTGGCCCGTTTTACTAAACAGTTTACGCTTAAGATTTGCGTAAGTCTAAAACAACAAGTCCTTTTATTTCAATATTTGGCCAAGCAATATTGCAAAGTAACACATCATTGGAATCGTCTCTCCGAGACGCTTCCAATAACGTGTCACATTGCAATATTGTCCTTTCATTGAAGATACTATCAATGTTTATTAGTTTTGACTTACGCAAACATTTTCCGTAAGTTGTTTAGTAAAACGGGCCCCTGGTCTCGAAGGCTAAATTGCTATTTTGACAGATGCCTTCGAGAAGTAGCAAAACATGATTACAATCTGAACACATCGGTTTTATTCAATGAAAACACAGCTCACGGAAATACCCGAGTCGTTCCGATTGGCACGATTAATGTCCAAATGCAATCGGAACTACTCGGGTATTTCCGTGAGCTGTGAAACGTGTTTTCATTTGATAAACCCGATGTGTTCAGATTGGTCTAAATGATGAAAAAAGCTTCGTTCACGGTAACTCGGGTGATCCAAGCTGTAACTGCGTGACAGGTCAGAGTACACTGAATAATTACTTCCGGAGGTCGTTGTACAGTAAAAAGTAGTTCTTGAAAATTTAGAATGATACTTTGAGTGTTGATTTTATGCTTTATGGACATAAGAAGGGGTGTTTTTGACTGTTTTTGATATTTTGTGTGTGTTGGCCATGTTTTAAACCCTTGGTTTGTTGTATTTTCCAGAACTACTTCTCGCGGAAGGCGAAGCGCTGAGGGAGACGTCCTTCGCTGACCCACCCATTTTTGTAGGCGATTTAAGAGGTAGGTAAAAAGTAATGGCCGGAAGTGAAAAAAGTAGCTGATCTTCGGCATATCAGATTATTGAATTCTGATTGGGAACGGAGTGTGGGATAATGAAACAAGAAGGATTAACTCTGAATCTTTTCATGGAAGGTACTGTGAACATGCCAAAATGACTGTTTTTGTATAGAACAAAGAAAGGCTAAATGAAGGGAGACTCTGACCGACAGTATAATGAAATATCTACGTCTGGATCATTCGGACGACGTTCACGGATCATTATCGAGACTAGCCTGGGGTCCTGGTCCATCCAGGGGTATACGTACGGGCAGAGACATAGATAACATGTTATCAAACCAAATCGAACAAACCATCATCGAATACGTACGGGCCAGGCTAGTCGCCTGTTAAAGGTAGAATATCCATGGTGTGCTTGGGACTTGTTAAAGTCAAGTTAGTAGAATTATTAATCTCGTGTGGAACACTAACTCGCATGATCCAAGCTTAGTCCAGATAACAGGTCTCGAAGGCTATAGCTATTTTGACGTAGCGAAGCACGATAAATGTCCAAATGACGAAAAAAGCTTCGTTCACGGATCATTACTGAGACTAGGTCTTGGTAATGCTGTCAAACATCGTTTCAACTTTCACCTCCAGTCGTATCATCTTTTCAAGAAGTTGCTCCTCAAAGGAAAGGCTAGTACAGTGAGGTTCCTCGCCGGACACATTATCAGCCAGATAGAAGATGAAAAACGCAATGAAAGCTATGACTTTGCCATTATTAAGTGCTTAGCTAGTCGCTTGCAAAATCCTACTGGCACCGATTCTTTAAATACCAATCTACCAAGTACGCTTAAACAATGGCCCATTATCGAAAGCTTGATCTAAACCACACGTTTCAAAGCAGTTTCTGTCATTGAATAAGAGAAAATTCTTTGAATATCAATTTTCGGGCGTTTCTGTGTGTTTTTTTCTTTCTAATCACAATAAGCAAGGTCCATGATTGTCTCGTGGACTACCAAATTCTTCCTGGTGAATTGTGCACACAGATTGTGATTTTCTTCAAAGGCATATCTTTACAGAGAGAAACAAAGCAAAAGCTGGCTTTTTTCCCCAGTATTGCTATAATGTGATCGTTTCTATACCGTGCACAACAGAACTTGCGTGACACTTGTGATAATAACATACTTTGATAACCATATCTCGGTCTGTCATTCAGTCGGATGGAGAACATGTATCATTTGGTTGTTGACTGAAAGTACAAAATATTTAAATTCCTAACGAAGCCAAATCTGAACTCACCGGGTTCATCCAACGAAAACGCCTCTGACATAACAAGGAAACTGCCATATTACTTCTTCCATGACTTCTTTTTCGTTGTACATTACTTTTTAATTAAACTGGTATACGCAATACCTAAATGAACATTTTATTTAATTACGAAACAAGAATATATCACAGCTTATAGTTCAATTGTTTCGAAGGGGTTACCGGCCACAACAAATGAAGAAATGGTGTTCAACACTTCCTCATACATTGAACTTGTCATTGTGTAAGCCAAATTTAACCCTTCACTTATAAGTTAAGTTAACTTAATGTTATATCTGATACATTCCCCGTATGCGTCCTCTTCGCCAGTGCCAAGCCAACGATCGGCTTTTTATGTAAGAGCAATTTGATCTCATCGGATTTATCAAATGAAAAAAAAAACTCGTCTAATGTCACGCGGGTCTTTTGACACGTTTAACCGTTTTAAGCACGTGACGCATGTTGTTTCCTTTGGATAGAAGATATTTTCTTCTAAAAAATCTCAATATCTGATAATCTCTTAAACCCATTTCTAAACAATAGCGATATTTTACCAGTTTGTTGCAGACGACCCCGGAAAGGAAAAAGTAAACTGCTATTAACGAGAAATTTCTCCTTTTCCCACAATGTTTTCTGCTCTATCGAAATTGTTTCATCACATTTTGAAATATCGTCTGCAAACTCTTTCAATTTGCGACAGTCGAAAATTTGGTGTTTGGTGTTGTTGATAATTACAATGAATTTCTTCGCAAAACAACTTATAAGCGATATGCCTCTGTAATTAAAGGGCTCCGAATAATCACCCTTTTAATGGAATAGAATGATAAGCCCCGTGAACCAACTTTTAGGGAAAAACTCAAGAAAAAAACTATTTCAAATGAGCGACATGTATGATCAACGCTTTCTTTCAAGTATTCATATAAAATATTATCAAGGGAACCAGATTTGTTACGACCAAACTGTTTGCAAGCCTGCCAAATTTCTTTCTGTGAAATTGGTCGGTCTAACTCTTCAAATGTACATGTATCATAACGTCGATAAAAATTGTTTAAAAAACCCAACACATCCTCGATTGTAGGTTTTTCCTGTTGCAGATGAAATTTTTCTAAAATTATCAAAAATTGTTCGAGTGTAACATGTTTTGAAATGAATGGTGCTGGTTAGTTTTTTAATAGTTTTCAAAATTCACTTGGACGAGCGTTTATCGTTTCATTTATTATCTTCATCGCCTTATTTTATGGTTTTCTTTTCCTGCAGCGATATCTAAAAACCCAAGTTGTTCTCGTGATGCACATACTTATCCTTGTTAAATTTATCAAATGGCATTCGATGCAAAATCCGTTGTTGTTTGTTATTTTCCTTATTTGAAAGGCTTTTGTTTTGCCCCATCCTCCAGAAGTATTTGTTCCCGCAACTGTTCAGACATATACGTTTTAAAATCAAGATAACAAGATCGCTTTGTTTGTTTATTTCCCCGAGTAGTGTGCGCTTGACCTCGCTAATACGTTCGACATGACAAATAACAAGAGCTGTCCAAAGTACAGCATGCTCGACTCTTGTCGGAGATGTCAGTGAAATAAAATTTGTTTCTTAAATATGAGAGTGCATGCAATGATTCCTTACAAGAGTTGTTAAGATATGAACACTCATGCAAAAACTTAAACCAAGATCTTCTAAGTACGAAGACAGCATACGTTGCTTAAATTCAAAATAAATGATATGAAAGTTGGTCAGGAAACTTATATTATTATCCTAAACCCATGTGTGAAGTATCAGCCCATTCCATACAGTAGTTCACGAGATACAAACTTGCACATAAAAACTTAACCAAGATTTGTCTAAGTAATAAAGGCAGCATAATTTGCTTAATATCAAAGCAAGTTATATGGAACTTTGTCAGGGACCTTTAATCATGACCCTGATGTGTAAAGTATCAACCCTTTTAGTACAGTAGTTCATGAGATAAAACCTTGCACATAAACACTTAACTAAGATTTTCTTAGTAATAAAGGCAGCATACTCTGCTCTGAGACCTGGTCACGGACATCATATTATAACCCTGAACACATGTGTGAAGTATCAACCAATTCCATTCATTACTTCATGAGATACAAACCTGCACGTAAAATTAACCAAGATTATTCTAAGTACAAAATGCCGCATCTTTTGCGAAAATTCAAAACAAGAGATATGGGACTTGGTCAGGGACACTATATTATAGCCCTATTCGCATGTGTGGAGCATCAATCAATTCTATATGGTAGTTAATGAGATACAAACTTGCACGTAAAAACTTAATAAGGTCTGACGCCTATGCCCGGGTGAGTATTATAGCTCTCCTTAATCTTCGAATAGTCGAGCTAAAATTGCTCACGATAACTATCGTTTCACTAATGGTATTTAGTTTTGTTATCGGGATTTTGGGTGGTAGGTCTTATTTTAATTGAAAACAACTTAACGGCACATGGTTAGATTGTTTATTTAAATGAAGCACTGAAATGTCGTTTAAACTTTAAAAATTCAGAATTGTTGTCAATAAATAATCAACTGTGTTTTGACGTGTATATGCAATACATGTGGTTTTACCAATGAATTGCATTTGCAAACCGGCTGTTAACGGTTCTCAAGTATGTGGATTTATAGAGATCAAGTAGATACTCTCCGAATCTAATCGTCCCGAAATCTTAGACTGTACGTTTTGGATGCGGACTAAGTTCAGAAAAATCCCCAATACCGAACGCTTAAACATATTCAATAAAAATCTATTTATTTTTCCTTAACTGACCGAGGAACCTGCGCGCCCCATGGAGTGTAAGGCAGTGCAAACGTCCTCAATTTTCAAATCCAGCTCAACTAATCGTAAAACATTGTTTTTGCAGTTCTCCTCCTTTACCTCAGATATTTTGAAAAATAACACAATATATTGTCACGAATACTTCGGCATTTCAAGCCTGTTAATTCTGACCTAAGTTTATACTCTTTTTCGTGGTTCTCCTTTTCCCAACCCTTCAACCTTTTACACAACGAGTCCATATACCTTTGTTTGCTTGATATGTCATCAAACGCGAAATTGTCTGCAACCTTGCCCGATTCAAGCTCGTTTATTCTCACCTCGATGTCCTTTTTTATATGGGTTTTACATCACATCAACATTATTTCAGTTATGTAGCGATGCCCGACTATTAATGATGGAGGAAGACCCCGTACTCAACTGCCCATAAGGGCTGGTCAAGGCGGGTAGAACCGTCGGCATTCCGTTAGTCAATCGGGAGACAGCCTCTCATGAAAATCCATATCCCTCTCAGGATTTGAACCCACGCGGAGAGGGGCCATGTGATCGATGTCCTTTACTTTCATACGAGTCCATTCGTTTTATGATTGGAGTTGTGCTTGATTGAATGTCATACAGTTGCGACAACTTCTTTTCCATGGAATCGAATCGTTGGTCCATTATAGCGAATATATTCTGGGACTTGTATTGATGGCACAGGGGTAAAGGGTGTTGAACAATGGCGATGACTGTCTTTTAGAAACAATTGAAACGGTCATTTTGCATCAAACTGTTTGCATCTTTAGATTTAGGGGTGAAATACAATTAGGCCTACTTTACATGTATATTTTCTTGATAGTCCGAATGCTCAAGGCGTGGATTTTTCATTTTCAGTTACAGCTTTGATAATCCGAGTTACGCCTTTGTAGACAAATTCTCTAATTGGTTATTAGGTCTTTGTTTTTGGACATCGTCGATGTTATTTGATGGATAACTCGCATATAAGAGGTGTACTGGATACTTGTGTGGGCTGAAACGATTCATAAATTATTTATGTATGTATTTCAAGTTTCCGTTTATTTTTTAAACCATTTGAACACAAAAAATCGCAAGTTAAAAAGCACTCAGTCGGTCGTTCGAAATTTTGTAACATGAAAATCACGTTGGACTTGAGACGTAGCGAAGCACGATAAATGTCCAAATGACGAAAAAAGCTTCGTTCACGGATCTTTATTGAGACTAGATCCAAGCTGTAACTGTGGCACCGTAGAATGAAATATCTATGTCTGGATCATTCGGACTAGTGGAACACACATTGAGCGACTCATACGGTCATATTTTACACTGTTTCTTGAATTTGCCAATCGGTCAACAAGAACTACAACACCAGACACATTTTCAAGAGAGGGTCCCAACTTAAACAACAACAACAACAAAAGCTACCAAATTGCCTCCCTTTTCAAACAATGTCGGCATCAATGTACGAAGTTCTGAGCAGCGTCAAAGCAGACGGTAATATACCTGTCAACAAATACAGGAGTAAGAAGACGGGCTTAAATGTCTTCATAGCCGAGGTGGAAGGACCCCTTGTCAATGGATTCTTTTGTTTGGGTGAGTTTTGAACCGGAACATTAAAATGTCATAGGTTTTCGTGTCACAATTATTTTATATTTTTCCTCTTGAAGTTGAAAACTTCACCGTCACCGTCAACTTCATTTTCCTCCTCCTCCTTCTACTCCTTTTCCTCCTCTTTCTCTTCCCCCTTCTCCTTCAAAAATTATATTGTCCATCAATGCTTTTGTACAAGCTGGGCAATTCGGACGATCACTGATTTACACCCTACCAGTGCCACCAATTTTGTTTGCATAGGAAGTAGGCTTGTCATCTTAACTCCTGCAGACAAGCTGGGCAATACAAACATCAAAGGTCAGGAAAATGCCGGTTTTGTCGGTTTTGGACCAAATTTGGTTGGACTGGACTGATTTCGGTTGTATTGGACCGGTTACGAGTTGAGATTTGATAAAAAAAATTGGTCCAGATAATAGACAGATATATGATACTCTACACACCTAACAATACCCCCAGAATCACATAATTAATCTGTTAATTGTTATCCCTGTGTCAAACAATGCCCGAGGCGTGGGTTAAGTAGGAGTTTAATTGTAAACAGACAGGCACGCTTGATTGAAAAGTACATGTGAGACCCTTATTCCGCGAAAACCAATCAAATTAAGCACATTTTGTCCGACATGTAAAGTTATTGATTAGGTTGCGAGACATCAAAGAGTTTAAATGTGTAAAGTTTGATGATATTGGTAGTTGCTTTCCATGGCGACACAACACATTTTTTAAAACAACTTTATTGGATATCAGGGGAATCACCAAAGGGACTCTTGAAGAGTTCAAAACAAACAGACCTGAGATCCTGTTGACCTTTCATTGTGAACAGACGGTTTTATAATATGATTATTAAAACTAAGAATTCAGAATACAGAATAAACCCTAACAGCACCACCAACATTGTTGGTAAAGAAAATAGGCTTCTCATCTACACCTCTGTATAGATATCTTTTTTGTTTTATTGCAGCCACCGAAGCCCATGATGATGATGGCTTGCCCCATACACTGGAGCACTTGATATTCCTGGGAAGTGAAGACTATCCATTCAAGGTATACAAGAACTCAGTGCAAGACTATAGTTTTGACTCATTTACTTATGTTCAGTTATATATGATTTATATGGGTGTTACATTGAGTCAACATTATTTCAGTCATGTTGCGATCCATCATTATCATAATGATGAAGAAAGATCACAATCATACTCAACTGCCCATAAGGGCTGGTCAAGCCGGGTAGAACCATTCACATTCCGTTTGTCTGTCTCGAGACTACCTCTCATGAAAATCCAAATGCTGTCATCAGCATTTGAACCCATGTGGAGAGTGGCCATGTGATCTCAAGTTCTGCGTTCTAACCACTAGGCCACAGAGGCCCCAAGACTGATTTACTTTACTTCAATTATGAAACAAGTTTTTACTTTTGAGATTGATCACTCTTGAATTTGTTTCCTGGATATATAACCAGTTTAGACTCATTTTCTTTACATTGATTGTTAAACAAGTTCTAACAACTTAGATTGATCACTCTGAATTTTGCTTCCTGGATACAAAACCAATTGTTGCACCGATATGTGGGTCAGTGCCTGTTTTTTCACCTTATTGTCTTTTCATCTTATTGCTAACAGTGATTGAATCCTGCGGCTTTTGTACCAAAGGTCAATCCCCTTCCACTGCACAACTTTGTGAAGAACTTGCTAGACTTGCACTACACTCTCCATGGCCTAGTGGTTAGAGTACAGAATTTGTAATCACATGGCCTCTCTCAGTGTGGCTTTAAATCCCGGTTACGGCATTTGGACTTTCATGAGAGGTAATCTCCTGACTGACTCATGAAATGCCGTTGGTTCAACCTGGCTTCATCAGCCCTTATGGGCAGTTGAGTATAGGGTCTTCTTCAATCAATAGGAGTTGGAAATTGAAACATAACTGAAATAAGGTTGATACGCTGTAAAACAATGGTCACTGACTGACAGACTTGAGACAATGTAGAACTTTGTATGTTGAATATTTGTATTGTAAAATAATTGCTAATATTCCAGTTTCATTTACGAGTAGTATATATTGTCGCCCGTCTCACTGTTTAAAATCTATAATGTACAAATGCGAATGCAAAAATCATTGTTGTGTAAATCTAGTTCATTTATAAACAGTATATATATCTCGTTCTGAATGAAATAAAATCTTTCAAACCTTAGAAGAATGGCCGCCATTTGTTGATGTCATCGCAAAACCACTCAAGACATTTTGCGTTTTCTGCCCATAGAAAAAAAGATAGTTATAAATAATGATTTCTCCAAATAGCGATTTTTCCCAGATATGACACACATACCAGAATAAACTTTGATGTACCCTGTATATTTAGTGGAAATTGCACTAAAGCATGAAAATTTAACCACCTAAATAAAAAAAAGTAGGCGTATTAGATAACATTTCGTTCCTAGAACAGAATAGAATATTCATTATCTATGCTCTACACTACATTTTAAATTTGAAGGGCGTTCTAGATGGTCTGGCCAACCGATGCTTGGCCTCGGGAACCAACGCCTGGACGGACACAGATCATACATGTTATACCATGACGAACGCTGGGAGCCAGGGGTTTCTGAACTTGCTGCCAATCTACATGGATCATATTCTTTACCCCACCCTCACAGTATGTAATGCTTTACCTTAGTTCTAAACATATACTTTACCCCACCCTCACAGTATGTAATGCTATACCTTAGTTCTAAACATATACTTTACCCCACCCTCACAGTATGTGATGCTATACCTTAGTTCTAAACATATACTTTACCCCACCCTCACAGTATGTAATGCTATACCTTAGTTCTAAACATATACTTTACCCCACCCTCACAGTATGTAATGCTATACCTTAGTTCTAAACATATACTTTACCCCACCCTCACAGTATGTGATGCTATACCTTAGTTCTAAACATATACTTTACCCCACCCTCACAGTATGTGATGTAGCCTGGGGTCCTGGCCCGTTCGTATACCGCGAACTAGGGCCAGGTGTCAGAGAAAGTTTACCGAACACAATAGTGTTCGGTTATGCCGAGATATTCCGAATGAAACAACATCGACTGCGCATGCGCGTCGATTAAGAGTCTGCAAGCTTATTCATGGGAAACTGTACCTATTTAGACACCCTACTTAGCGTTGGATCCTTTTGAGATGAAATAGTGACTCCGGTTTTTATTGTATTTTAAAGCGTTGTGTTTTGTAATGGAACACAAATGCAGTACACCGCGCAAATCACCCAAACAGGGTTGTGTTTGTGACACAAGTATTGAAAAGTCAAGCTCTTTGCGTCGTGTTTTACCATATAACAAATCCGGAGTAGATCAAAGTAAACTTTATGGTGGAATGTCTTTAATAGATGGTGTCGTGTGCTTAAATTTGTTATAGAAAAGTACTTAATATTGACAAGATAGTTACAGAATTAAGGAAGGCGTGTCAATCTTCCAAAGTTAGAATTAAACGTGGTTTTAAAAGACGAGATATGACGAGACAAGAATATATCTGGAAAATCGTTTGATAAGCAATATATGTTAGAATAGTATTAATTCTGATATCAAATTCTTGAGATCTAAATGTGTCCAAATCAGTTTATTCTTAGTTCATGCGTTTCCCCCCTTTTTGATGACTTCGTCAACTACAGGTTCTTATGTTAAATCAGACTTTCAAACAACACTAAATAAGCCTATTGCGATAATGTTTAATATTATTTATAATTGATTTTGTAGGCTTCATATGATTTTGTCAAAACGAAAAATAAAGGTGCTTAATTTGTCGAGAAGCTTGGCTTTTGCATATAATTTGGAAAAGAAAAATCACGTTCTTTTTTCCTTGTTTGTTATCTAACTTATGACTGCATAAAGGGAATAAATACAGATGCCGTTGATATACTAAAACTCTTGTCGGTGGGATTCTTATCGTTATTGCCTGTTAATTGAATTCGTGATTGTTTAACCAGAGATACGTGAAACCCTTTACCCCTTCCTTTTATGTGTCGTTGGATTTGATTAAAAAGAACATGTTATGGGAAAGATAGAAGAAAATCCCAATTTTTTCACATTTTTATGTGGTCTTTCTTTCTTCAAAATCTTCTATTAACACTTCACAAGCCTCAAATTTAAGCATCGAAGGATTTAAGATGATATGTAATATTGATTGGTGGAGATATTTGTTTCCAATTTGTTTCCATTCAATATGTTTTGTGTGTGATTTAAAACTCATTTGAATATATAAACAACAGTTTTGGTAGAATTCATTCAGAGATAACTACTAAAGTAAAAAGTTTGATTCTTTTACAAAAGATATCAATTTAATCTGATATTTTGAATCCCAATATTTAAATCAAACAATAAATTAATAGAAAAATAAAATGAAATGAACAAAATCCAAAGTGCAATTAATTTATAAAAAATGGAGTATTGTATGAAAATTGTAAAAGGTAAAGGCTACCCAGGCTGAATAAGGGTTGGAAAAGGGTAAAAATGATAAGGGTAAAAAAGGGTAAATGCACAATTCAAACGCCATCTTTTCATAATAAGGCGAGTGGCAATCCGTTAGCCGATCAGAAGAGACAATTCATTCTCTGACACCTGGCCCTAATGCGGGTTAGCATGGGCCAGGACCCCAGGCTATATGTGATGCTATACCTTAGTTCTAAACATATACTTTACCCCACCCTCACAGTATGTGATGCTATACCTTAGTTCTAAACATATACTTTACCCCACCCTCACAGTATGTGATGCTATACCTTAGTTGTAAACATATACTTTACCCCACCCTCACAGTATGTAATGCTATACCTTAGTTCTAAACATATACTTTACCCCACCCTTACAGTATGTTATGCTATACCTTAGTTCTAAACATATACTTTACCCCACCCTCACAGTATGTAATGCTATACCTTAGTTCTAAACATATACTTTACCCCACCCTCACAGTATGTAATGCTATACCTTAGTTCTAAACATATACTTTACCCCACCCTCACAGTATGTGATGCTATACCTTAGTTCTAAACATATACTTTACCCCATCCTCACAGTATGTGATGCTATACCTTAGTTTAAAACATATACTTTACCCCACCCTCACAGTATGTAATGCTATACCTTAGTTCTAAACATATACTTTACCCCATCCTCACAGTATGTAATGCTATACCTTAGTTTAAAACATATACTTTACCCCACCCTCACAGTATGTGATGCTATACCTTAGTTTAAAACATATACTTTACCCCACCCTCACGGTATGTAATGCTATACCTTAGTTTAAAACATATTTTATTCAATAAATAAACACCATTATATATATTACAGACAATTAAGTGAAACTGATTGGTAAGGAAGCTAAATGGTTATAAAGTTCCTCTGCAATACCTTGCTTAAAGACCTTTTAACCCTTTACCAAACAACAACAACATTTAATCACCTTGTTGCAGTGATTGTGGAAAACATTGTGGGAAAAGGAGAAATTGCTCGTGATGAGCAATTTTTCCTTTTCCAACAATGTTTTCTGTCCCTTCAGAAGATTATTCTCCAATTTCATCACATTTTGAAATGTCGTCTGCAAACTCTTTCAGATTGGGACATTCTAAAATTTGGCGTTTGGTAAAAGGTTAAACAATATGCTTAAATCCTTTTTCATAAAATAACCACTGGTGTTATAGCACATTGTTACAATTTGGAAAGGACTTTCTATAAGCTTTTTAAAGCTTAATGTCCAATCCAATTCTCCTTTTGTTAAAACCTTCATCAGTATGATATGCTATATTATACTTGAGAAACAAATATGGGCCGCGTCACGCGAAAAGGGGCACTCGGACATAAATAAAAACCACTGACTCAGCTCTTTCTTAGCGTTATTATTCCAGCATCTAGTCACGACAGTTATCATTTGTATTTATTTAAAGGTAGAACTTGATGTCCTCTAAGATGACAAACAGTGTAACCCCAGACCAGCCGCCACGTCAGTGATGTGGCGGCTGGTCTGGGGCTACACTGTTTGCTATGTCCGAGTGCCCCTTTTCCCGTGACCTGGCCCATATGTTTAAACTAAAGACCATCACAAAAACCTGTAGACTTTTGGGAAAGGGGTCAACAGTCATATTTTCTTGAGTGCATAGTACAATTAAGCAAATTTGATTTGGCACTCCAAATGGTAATGATAAATCCAAATATTTCGGGGAAATCAAACCAATGTTCTTTTTATCTATGCTTGAGTGTTGTGTGGCTGATGAATATTTATCCACATCATCATAATGCGGGCTAAATGACCTTTGCTGTGGATGCGCCTTAAAACACCATTCATTCATTCTGTTAAATATTTGTTTTTATGAAATGATTATACAGTATTTGAAATTTCAATTATTTTGATAGCGGGCGCCATGTAAATATGATAGCATGATGTTCAAGCTGAATTCCTCATTCTGTAGTGATCAGATTATGAGATACAATGATATATTTCACAGATATTTTTTTAGATTTTGATTTCATATATGAAGCATTGAATAAAAGAAACATATTCCGGGTTTTCCTTAAAGGCCCATTAAAGGAGATTAATGCTATATCAAACTATATTATTTGGTAAACTTTTGGACAGATTCAAATAGTTATCACCAGAAAACACCATCAGCACAACTTAAATGTGAAAGTTAACCAAAAATAACCCAGATTAGCAAGTTTTATAATTCAGATTTTCTGATTCTTCCCCTCTGACCTTTAGAACCGACTAATCAGTATTCGTTATTTTGAATAAGTAAACAAACAGGTTGTTGATAAACATGATTGAATTGGAGACAACTATATTTCAAGCACAAAATAACTTATTTTAAATGGGTCTATTTGATAGGGTCTCAATGCATTCCTAAACTAATTCTCATGACTTTTATGAACATAATAAAAGAACTCCATATAATTTTTTCAGTAATTTATTTGTACTACTCTCCTTTGATGTGCCTTTAAACCCAACTTATGTACATGTAATAAATGACCCCCAATTACTGTATATGAATGACCCCAAAAGATCAATATCTTTCATTCACAATTCCACATGGTAGGGTCAAATGGCTACATTCTTTCTTTCATATAAGGGTCAAGAGTCCCCTAAATAACAGAAAACCAAGGGGTCATGGGAAAACCCTTTAAAATATAATATTAACTTTCCTGTGTAGAAATCTGGATACATTACGGAGGTTCACCATGTTAATGGTGATGGAGAGGATGCTGGGGTCGTGTACTGTGAGATGCAGGCGAGAGAGAACACTGGAGAGAGCCGAACTCATCTCGAAATGAACAGAGCCCTCTATCCGGGAAAGTGCGGGTACAAGTCGGAGACTGGTGGCATCATGAAGAATCTTCGGGAAAGTACATCACATGCTAAGGTATTTATTGATATCTTATCATGTGTTTAGCTTAAAAGCATACTAGTGCTTAGAAAAACTTTAAAACTGTGTAATATAAGTTAAGAATTATGATAGAATATGTTTAAACATAGCGAAAAACCACAGGATCATGGCAATATAACACCTACACTATTTATCATCTATTTTTCAAAGTGCTATTTGCACAAATTTGGTGCCTACCAATTTAACTTCATTGTTTACATTCAAGTAATATCTAAGATAGCAAGGAGCGCTCAAATTAATGAGTGGTGATCACCTGGTTAGAAAATCATGTGAAACACATACAAATACTTCAAAGATCATTATTAACTTAACGAAAATTCAAAATCAAGAATCTTTTGGGTTTTATTGGTTCCCAATATTTCTTTCCTGATTTCATTTAATGACGATCTATGCATTTCAATATACCATAAAATTGTTGATGCTATGTTAACCCCATAACAAACATAAACTTGTAATATTGTTGATGCAATGTTAATCCCTTAAAAACAAATTGTTTCTAATGTTTTAGGTGTGTAACTATAACTATTAATTTTATCGGCCATTTCTACCTAGCTTGACCATCCCATATGGGCAGGGAAATAAGGGGTCTTTCTCTATTCATGATGATCTCGGCATTGACATATACTTGTAAAATTGTTGATGCAATGTAAACCCCTTTTAAACGCACTGTTTCTTGTGCTGTAGGTGTGCTCATATCATCGTGAGTTTTATCGGCCAGAAAATCTATGTTTGATCATAACCGGGCAGATCAAGGTGGATGATGTGTTCAAAGTTTTACAACCACTGGAGGACAAAATCCTATCTAAGGTAAGTGTTATTCAGCGTTTTCCCTGAATTTCCTTGCTTCTATATTGTTTCTCTTTCCATTCAGTCGAAGTTTAGAGTTTCTCTTTCGATTCAGTCAAAGTTTAGAAGATCCCAAAAATAGATGATATACATGTACTTTAGTATTTAAGATACAGATTTGGCTTATGATACATAACATGTTAAATAGGTAGGAAAACTATATGAGCATCTTGCACTAGAAAGGCAAACCTCTTGCTTCTATGTTGGTTCTTTTTTTATTTAGTCAAAGTTTACAAGATACCAAAAAAGATGGTTTACATGGTCTTGTGTATTCAAGATATAAATATGTCTTAAGATACATAACATGCTAAATCGATAAAAAAAAAAAAACCAGATGAGCATTTTGCACAAACAGTGCCAACCTCTTGCTCCTATATTGTTTCTCTCTCGATTCAGTCAAAGTTGCCCAAGTTTCTTCGTCCATGGCAGTCACCAGTACCACCACTAGAGAACTCTGTTGAGAAGATGGTGAGATATGCAGCTGATATAGAAACCCACGGCATTGTTAATGTTGCTTGGAGAGGACCCCCTGCTAAGGTATAGAAAATAGACGGTTGGTGATGTGAATCGCAAATTTATGTTATCTGGCAAGACGTAGGAATATTGTACTGTGAACCGAGGGCAAATCAATAGAAGATATTACAGTCCAACTTGTGTTAAACAACCATCCTTTCAAGCAGCCAACCTGCCTTAAACAACCACTACAGAAAGTCCAATTGTTGGATTTGAATTGTACATCAATTTGTGTTAAGCAGCCAACCTGCCTAAAACAACCACTTCAGAAAGACCCATTGTTGGATCTATAGTGTATATCAATTTGTGTTAAGCAACCAACCTGTCTTTAACAGCCAATTTTCTCAGTTCCATAGGCTGGCCTCTCAACACAAGTTTGACTGTTATCTGAAGCTGAGCCCAATAAACCTTTCCTATTCAAACACACCAACATTCTAGTCTATTTATCCTGTTATGTATATGGATTCAAATAAACAAACAAAAGATGATAATAAAACACAACAAAATAGAAAATAAATACGGACAGGTGCACGCAGATGATCTAGTGTCAGATATTAAAAATGTTATACGGCTCCCTGTTTTCAGTCTGTAAATTGGCCTGTTGACAGGATAAGTTGTGATAAATTCACTCTCACAATCCTCTTTTTCGTATTTGTGCATTCTAAACTTTTAAAGGTAGGAGAATTAAGGAACCACTATGACAAAAGAGAAATTTGCTCATCAAGCAATTTCTTCTATTATCAAATGGGTTTTGAGTGGCCCAAAGGTTAGTGTTGGCATTTGGATTTCCATGAGAGGTTGTCTCTCGATGGGCTTTTGGAAGACTGATGATTCTTCCTGACTTGGCCAGTCCTCATGGGCAGTTGAGAATAGGGTTTTCCTCCATCGATAAGAGTGAGGCATCGCAACATAACTGAAATAATATTGTTGCTATGTAAAAACCTTCCTGTATCAATAAGAGTCGGGCATTGCGATATAAATTAAAGGCACATAAAAGGAGATAAGTACAAATAAATTACTGAAAGAATATATGGAGTTCTTCTATTATGTTCATAAAAGTCATGAGAATTAATTTACAAGTGCAACCTTATTAAAAAGATTCCTTTAACATAAGTTATTTTGTGCTTGAAATATAGTTGTCTCCAATTCATTCATGTTTATCAACAACCTGTTTGTTTACATATTCAAAATAAAGAATTCTGATTGGTAGGTTCAAATATTTGTCAGAGGTGAAGAATGAGGCAATCTGAATAATTAAACTTGCTAATCTGGGTTAATTCTGGTAGACTTTCAGGTTCAAGTTTTGCTCATGGGGTTTTTGGGTGATAACTTACTTAATCTGATCAAAAGTTTACCAAATAAAATAGTTTGATATAGCATTAATCTCCTTTTATGTGCCTTTAAAAATAATGTTAATGCGATGTAAAAACCCATATGAATAAATAGATGAATAATCTATTAGTATAGATCATAGAATAAAATAATCATCCATATTTAATTTTTCACATCATACAGAACGAGTATGCAAAATAACAGAAATAATGTTAAGATGATGTAACGCCCCATTTGAATAAATAAATTCAATAATCAATAAATATAGATCAGGGTTGTCATTAATTTATGGAGTAAAAGACCAACTCTGGTTTTGAGGAGGCAAAAGAAGATAACACCCAACAAAAATTAGGAGTTACTTATGACCACTTATCATATTTTTTGTTATTTGTTATTTGAGCCGGCCAAAAAGTCATTTGAAACGGTCAAATTGGCCGGCAGCCGGCTCTTAATGGCAACCCTGGTAGATAATAGAATAATCATCCATGTTTTATTTTTTCCTACCTTACAGGACCAGTATGCGTTCAACAGTTTGGCTTTGCTGATGGACTATCTAACAGACTCTGCCATATCACCCTTACAGAGGGACTTTGTGGAGATCTCGGAACCTTACTGCAGTAACGTAAGTCTGACTTCAACTCATTTGCTTGTTGTGTTTAGGTTGCGAGTTTGATGCTGCAGGGGTAACATTTCTTAAAACCAGTTGACATGGTGTTAAACCCCCACATTAACAAGAAACTAACAAAAGAATGAAGCAAGGGAAGGAAAATATGTCTTGCAAAAAAAAAAATTCCACGATGAATTAATTTGTCCTTGTTTGGAATGTAACGGGGATTGGCCTGTATCAAATCCCTAAAACGAGTCCTTAGCCTCAACTTTTCCCATAGAATTCAATATTAAAAGGACTATCTCAATGAACTGGGTACCGTTTTACTAAGCAACTTAAGGAAAATATTTGCGTAAGTCATAACTGATACACATGGATAGTATATTCAATGAAAGTACAATATTGGAATGTGACACATCATTGGAAGGGTCTCGGAGAGACAATTCCAATGATGTGTTACTTTGCAATATTGCTGCTCCCTAAATTGAAATAAGAGTAATTGTTGTTTAAGTCTTACTTAAATCTTAAGCGTAAACTGTTTAATAAAATGGAACCCTGGATTTTAACTTTTTGAAATAGATTATCTTATACCGATAAAATGTCCACTTGGAATTCTAAAATAACATACAAATAGATTTTTGACTGCTTTCCAACTCCGTTTATAAGATGCCATTGTTACATAGCTCTTCTGTTATGTTTATCCGTTCTATAATGTGATGTTAGCAATGTGCGGGAAAAGGAATTCCTGTGTATATTTATAGACCAGCTTTGCCATAGAAGTGCTGACAGGTGTGAAAACTCACTTCACATTATTAAAAGAAATCATGGGTTTCAGCAACTTAAAAGTAAAGAAATTGAAAATGTTTTTTGGTTAGTGACAATGATTGTTAGTTTTTAACTTTTAATGTTTTAAACTGCACAGATGTTCTTTTAAATTATATGATCATCAGGTTATTGCTACCCTTTGCCTTAGTGAATGTTGTTTAGTGTAGACATACTCTATTGATGCCCAACAAAAAAGTAAAAATAGTGTTCGGATAGAACTGGGAACATATTCTATTACATGGGGTGGGACGGGGTAGTTTTTAGAAAGAATGACATTCTGAATGAATTGTATCTTGAAATAACACGAATTGAAATTTGAAAAAGGCATTGTTTTATAGATTTATTATCCCACACAGTCTTCATTCCAACAGATCACTGAGTTAGTCCTGTTAAAACAAATTAAATTGTATTCCAGGTTGAAGGTAACATTATGGAGAATGGTGAATGTGGAATTTACTTCAAGTTTGATAATGTGCTGACTGAGAAATTGGCAGAGATATTCCCCAGGTACAACAAGACCTCAATTTCTATCATTTAGTATGATAGTTGGAACATTATGAAAGTGAAATCTATTTAAAAGTTGTTTTTGGTTCAGCTATAACTTTAAAGTATAAGTTTCTTTAGAAATGCTACTTTTGTTCAAAAAAGTTAAAATTGTTGCTATGTTTCTATTGTCAAATTTGATGTGAGATATAGAGGATAATCAATTCCTTTCGATTGATATCAAAAATATGTCACGAGAATGGGTTGTTATCAGGTTGAAAAAACGAGTTCGAAGAACAAGTTTTTTTCTACATGATAACACCCCATTCAAGTGGCATATTTTTGATAACGATCGAATGGAGTTGATTCTTCTGTTTATTTTATTTCACTATAGTAAATAAATTTACCAAAATACCTCCATAAATGCCAGATGAAATATAAAATGGAAGGAGCAAAGCAGTAAACAACACCCATGAGGTCATTTTTGCGTCCTTTGACATAATTTACGCACATGGATACATTTTAGAATACAAACATTTTAGTGTTGTGTGCAAAAGTGCAGCCATGACTTTAATGCAAAGGAATGGTAAAAGAAAGTAGTTCCGTCAAAACTGATATCATCACTAGTGATGATATGACTTTTTGATATCATCACTAGTGACGATATTCACTGTGACAAAATTGAAAACTCATACACCGAGAAATCCCAGGATTTCACTGATAGGAATATAATAAAAAAGATTAAAGGTGCTCGTTCAGAGAAGAGAAAGCTTTAATGTCAAAATAAATTTTTTATTGAAACAGCACAGTTTTTGTCAAGTTGTTTGATATACAATTAATCCTTTACCAAACGCCACATTTTCGAGTGTCCTAAATTGAAAGAGTTTGCAGACGAATTTTCAAAATGGGATGAAATTTGAAAATAATCTTCGGATAGGGCAGAAAACATTGTGGGAAAAAGAGAAATTGATTGTCAAGAGCAATTTCTCTTTTTCCCACAATGTTTTCCACAGTCGTCTGCAACAAACTGGTCAAATGTCGCTGGTGTTTGGTAATGAGTTATAAGAAGGTATTGAAAGCATTATTCATTCAGGAAGCGTCAACTTGTCCATGTATGTACAATTTATATGCGGTAGATCTCGAAAGCCCTGTCACACTTTACAATTACAATTTTTGGGTTTCTTGGTGTCTACTGTAATTTGATTTAAGAATAGTGACAAAAAGAACAATTTAAATAAGAAAATAAATCTGATTTGGATTTGTTCTGTTTTGTATGCTAAAGGAGGTACTTAAGAAGATGGATTATATTTAGGGGGAAAAAACTCATTTGGATTTGTTCTGTTTTGTAGACTAGACAAGGTACAGAGGAATATTGGCTATTCTTAGAAAAATAACTCATTTGGACTTGCTCTATTTTGTAGGCTAGAGGAGGTGCTGAAGAAGATTGGCACTGGGGAGGAAAAGTTGGACATGAAACGCATGTATAATCTGATACATAGAAAAGTCCTAGACGCTTTGTGTTCGGCAAGTATTAAGTAATTCTATGTAAGACTGACTTTTCATGAGAGGTATTCTCTTGTTGAACAAAGGAGTGTGGATGGTACTTCCTTTCTTAATAGTACCTCGTGGGAAGTTAAAGGCAATGGCCTTTCTCCTTTTACGATAAACTTGGCATAGCAACTAAATGAAAAAAATTGTTGATTTTGATGTCAAAAGCCAAAAAACCTATCAATTTAGGCTGAATTCCAGCAACCATCTAAGCATGTTTTATGGTGTATGCAAGTATATTTGATTTGATCTAAGAATGTGATAAGGGTCCTGTAGAGCCCAGTGGTAAAGGTCCCCAACTTAGAACCTGGGAGGTCCTGGGTTTGAGCCCCACCAACACCTCTGGTTTCGTGGGAGTGGCCTTTGTCAAGTTATTTCAGAGCCCTAGCTGGTGGATCCAGGAAAGCTGTTACATAACTGAAAAGATTGTTGACACTGTGTTAAACATCATACAAAAGATTTACTTATAGTTTAAAGTGTCCATGTACTGATCTTTAATAAGTTGTTTCATATTGTACATGTAGATGGAGGATAACCCCCACAACAAGATGGCGATGTATCTGATTGGAGACTTCCTGTTCGGAGATAATCAGACAGATGTAAGTCTCTCAACCCTGTCTTATTTTACTTTTGTTTATAATTAATTTATAATGTATTATAATGGAGGGTCCTGGACGGCCTAGTGGTTAACCTTTTACCAAACGCCAGATTTTCGACTGTCCCAAATTGAAAGAGTTTGCATACAACATTTCAAAATGTGATGAAATTGAAAAATAATCTTCTAAAAGGGCAGGAAACATTGTTTGAAAAAGGAGACATTGCTTGTTAAGAGCAATTTATCCTTTTCCAACAATGTTTTCTAGATTCGTCTACTACAAACTGATCAAATGTCGTTATTGTTTGGTAATGGGTTAAGATGTAGGATGTGCAACATTGGGGTCACTTGTTCATGAGATATGCTGAGGTTTTTAGTTAGAGTGTCTGTGGGTAATACATGTCTAGTACTGATGAAATCCAGAAAAGCCCTTATATAATTGACATTATGTTAATAAAGCATTAAACCCCATTTGTCAATGATTGTTAACATATATTACATTATCATACATGCAATATTTGTCTTACAGAAGGATGGGATAAATTACAGTCTAACTTGTGTTAAGCAGCCACCCTTTTAAGCAGCCAACCTGCCTTAAACAGCCACTACAGAAAGTCCCATTGTTAGATTTATAGTGTAAATCAATTTGTGTTAAGCAGCCAACCTGTCTTAAACAGCCAATTTACTCTGTCCCATAGGCTGGCCTCTTAACACAGGTTTGACTGTATATGCAGAATGTTTGTTTTTCGATATTTTAAAGTCTTGCATTGAACCTTTGTTGGGCTTTTAAAGGGACTATCTCAAAGAATGTGTTTTGTAAGTAACTCACGTTATGAAAATATGATCCAAACAATTGTTATCACTGAATAAATGACCATTTTGGATATCTACATTTTAAAGACGCTGTGTATTCATTGAATTATTGTGAGACTATTATTTGGCCTTCAGTGCTTTGATTGTAAATCTTGATTTATGGATAGTAATGGGTTCCTCTTGGTCACACTTTGCTAGTATCAAGTAATTACCGTTATTTGAAGCATTACATAATAACGCCTTTTATTTTGGCTCGGGAAGGATCATTGTTATTGTTTTGATCACCGCATTTCCGGCGGCCAATTTTTAACAGACAATTATTTCTGGCAGCCAATTTCAACCAATCAGCGTTAAGACTGTCACAAGGCTCGCTATATAAAACCTGCATCTTCACCTGTTCGGGCCTTTTCGCATTAAATACTAGACAAAACCACTCAAAAATAACAGGTATCTATTCGACATGCCAACGACACGTGCGAAGAAGAGGAAGGCAACGGAGGAAACGGCGTTAGAAACATCCGACCGACTCGTTCAAACCGATAAAGGTAGGGAGATTGATTTCTCATCGCTGCTTAAAGATGTCGTCGAAATTCCTCCCCCTGCAGCGAACGCCATACCTGCGACCCCCTCTTTGTCACACGAAACATGGCCCCTACGTCCGGACGTACCGGAGGTTTTACGTCTAGCCGACGAGGACCTGGCAGCACATGTCCCGTCTAGTTTAAAAAGTCAAATTGCCCAGGGTCAATATATTAATATTGCATTGTTGCTGAAGGGAGCTGTCGAGCTTGCTAATTTTTCCAATACATCTATCTTTGAAATATCGCCCTCGGGCTCACTTGAGTCACGTCCCAAGGAATCAAAAGATAAGATACAGAGTATTGATAAGTGGACCGATGCATTTTTGATATATGCCTCGGTGTTCTTGTCAAGCAGTCCAGACAAAACACACGAATTGCTGCATTACGCCTTTTTTATTAGGGAGTGTGCAGCACGTGGAAATGGCTATGCATGGAGAGAGTACGACGAACAATTCAGGCTTCGTCAGTCAATAAGTCCGAGCTCTTGGGCTAAATTGAATGGGGACCTGTGGTGGAGGTGTATGCAAACACCCATAAATAAACCAGTACTTCCAGCCAATCCGAATTCACAGCCTAAATGCAGGTATTTTAATGAATCTGAGTGCTCACGGGGAGCAAAATGCCGTTATCGCCACGTTTGCACTGTATGCAACTATCCCCATCCAAGTTTTCAATGCCAAAAAAAATGGTCCCTTACCTCAGTCATTTCAAGGGAATAGATTGCAATCGGGGCAATTTCGAGGCAAGCCATCAAAACGAGGAGGCAAATGAAAAACATGACTTGCCATCCAATTACTATTTAGGTCTAGCCCCATCACCAATAAATGTTAATAATTTGAAAGCCTACTTAAAAAGCTACAATCAGAATGAGGCAAAGATTCTCCTTGATGGTTTTCTTCATGGTTTTTCCCTTCACTATCAGGGTCCTCGTGCGAAGCGATTGTCTAGGAATCTTAAATCAGCCATCGATAATCCAACACTGGTTCAAAGTAAGCTAAATAAAGAGATTTGCGAAGGCCGTATGGCCGGTCCATTTACTTCACCCCCATTTTTTAATCTGATTGTTTCCCCAGTAGGACTAGTACCTAAGAAAGCTCTCGGCGAATTTCGCCTCATACACCACTTGTCATACCCAGAAGGGGAGTCAATAAATGACGGTTTTTCTAAGGAGTTCTCAACAGTGCAATACACAAGCTTCGATGCAGCAGTAAACATGATTCAAAGCTTAGGTAGAAACTGTAAAATATTTAAGATGGACATAAAGAATGCTTTTCGTTTATTACCTATCAATCCAAATGACTTCAGTTACTAGGCATAAGCTTAAATGAAAAGTTATACATTGATAAGGCCCTGCCTTTTGGTGCAGCGGCAAGTTGCAATACATTTGAATGTTTCTCGACCTTTTTAGAGTTTGCAGTTAAAACTAAAATGACTTCAGGCCATTTAATACACTATTTGGATGACTTTTTGGGAGGGGATCACAACACTGTTAAATGTGAGTCACTAATGCACATATTTAGGGCTTGCATGGACGACCTGAATGTCCCACTTGCTGAGGATAAATCGGAGGGTCCAACAGAAGTATTGATATTTTTGGGTCTCGAACTCGACACTGTTAAAATGGAAGTTCGTATTCCAAGGGACAAAGTCGATGAGGTGGTTAAAAAAATTGAAGCAACGTTGCGAATGAAAAAGATCACTTTAAAAACACTCCAGTCATTAATTGGCTCTTTGAATTTTTGTTGTCGAGCAATTCCAGCAGGCAGAACATTCTGTCGTCGTCTCATTAATGCTACTTGTGGACTGACTAGGAAATTCCATCACTTACGTGTTAACGAAGAAATGAAACAAGACCTGGGTACATGGCTCACCTTCTTTAAAAAGCATAACTGTATTTCAGTGTTTAACGACCGCTTTTGGGTTTCGAATAATGACGAGGAATTTTTTACCGACAGCGCAGGTAGTTTGGACTGTGGCGTCGGTATTTACTTTAAAGGACATTGGTGCGCAGCTAAATGGCCACATTCATGGCATTTTAGTGGTATAACCAATGACATCACAACTTTGGAGTTATTCCCAATTGTAGTGGCAATTTCAATATGGGGACTTCATTTAGCCAACAAGAGGATAATGTTTAATTGTGACAACCAGGCAGTAGTGCAAATTTTGAACTCTATGTCTTCAAAACCAAAACGGGTCATGAAATTGATGCGATTCCTTGTCCTTAAGTGCCTGCAGCTGAATATTGTATTAAAAGCAAAGCATGTTCCAGGTATACATAATTCTATATGTGATGCACTATCTCGCTTTCAGAAGCCTCGATTTCGAATGTTAGCACCAAACGCGGACCCCGATCCAACCCCAATGCCGGACCACCTTTGGAGGTTATCCGATCAAGAGCCTTAAACCTAGTTTCTGAAGGCCTTGCATTTAATTCAAGGCTTACATATAGTAATGCAATTAACGCTTTTGATAAATTCCGCAGAACCTATTCACTCGAGCAGGCATGGCCAGCAGAAAGGCAACATATTATTATGTATATTTCTTATTGCTTCGAGTCTGGGCTAGCTCCAGCCTCAATAAGGACCTATATTGCAGGAATTAATTACTGGCATAAATTACACAACTGGCCAGAGGTTAGTTCTATTTTCATCGCCAGAAAGATGCTTGAGGGGTGTGCCCGTTTAGGCCAATCTGTTGACAATCGGGCTCCCCTTACCCGTGGCATTCTAATTGCAATCATAGAACAGCTCCCCTTTGTATGTTATAATCATTATGAAGTTCTCCTCTTCTCTGCCGCTTGGACATTTGCTTACTTTGGCCTATTTCGCATTGGCGAAATAGTTTTAACATCTAAAAGTCATCCCAACTACCATTTACAACTAACTGACATTGCTTTGGCCAATGATCAGCAGTCAGTAACAGTTACTCTTAAACATTTTAAAACACTGCAAAGAGGAGAGCCTATCACCCTTAAAATACCTGCAGAAAAACAGGGTTTGTGTCCTATCAAAACCCTTAGAAACTTCCTTGCAGTAAGACACAATACGCCAGGTCCATTATTCTGTCATGCAAATTCAGCATCGCTTACAAGATCTCAGCTTGCAGCAGTTTTAGATAAATGTCTGAAAAGGACTAACTTTAGGCATTTACATTGTAGAACCCATAGCTTTAGAATTGGTCGTGCAACAGATTTGGCTGCATCTGGGATATCAGGGGACACTATTATGAAATTGGGGAGATGGAAGTCAACTGCATATAAAGGTTATGTGCGTTAACTTAGGCTACTATACAATTTTTTAACATGGATTAAATAGTAAATCTTCTCTAGTTGTAATATCTAACCTTTTATCTTTGTTTAAAAAATAAAATAATAAATAACATGCAGTAACAAAAGGCTCTAAAAATTACTTGCAGATATATGGGTCGTTGGCGACATTATCCCGCACTGGGCTGGGGCAAGGGCAAGGGCTACTAGGATGCCAAACTTGAATCTGCCAGGTGAACACGCCATTGCCTGGTGGTGTCGAAGGGGAATGTCTTGGCGCCATTTCAGGCGGGATATTGAGGCCAACGTATTGCTCAATAATGAGCCAAAGATCATTATATTGCATCTGGGGGTAATGATCTAACTTCATTATCGGTGACTAAAATTAAAAATATGCTAGCGAGTGAACTCTGCTATTTGCGCGCAGCTGTCCCGGGTGCCTTAGTAGTGTGGATTGATATCCTGCAACGGCTTTCATGGAGCTCTTCTAAGTACACGTTGGATACCGTGGAAAAGAAGCACTGCCGTATTAATAGGGCAGGCAGACAGTTGGTAGCCCTCCAACACCATCATGCAACCCTTTCTATAGAAATTGATAGTAAGACACCCGGTTTTTACAGGGCTGATGGGGTTCATTTGTCAGATGTAGGGCTTGCCTTTTATTTGGATGCTTTAAAGGATTGTATACTACAGCACCTGTAGGATTTCGGCGGTATAAATTACCAAAATTGATAATTTAAAGTGGCGGAAAATCCTTATCGGGGCGATCGATTATTTTATTTAGGTGACATTTTTCTTTGCATCACTCGAAAAATCCGAAAATATAGAATTGAAAATGTTCTTTTAACTCGGTCGTCACCGATTAATTGGTGATGTCGGGTGCTCTATGCACATATCCTCCCACCAATTAAGTAGTGATAAAAAACAAGTTGTTCTCCTTGCCGTGGTCTTATCCCCACATCATCGATTTCATTAGTGAGCGTTTAGTGTAAATACAAATTGTAAACATGAGTGAACATTAAATTGTATGTAAAGTTAATCAGGTATTTAATTCTTTCCCGTGTCCTGAAAATAATTACCGTTATTTGAAGCATTACATAATAACGGCTTTTATTTTGGCTCGGGAAGGATCATTGTTATTGTTTTGATCACCGCATTTCCGGCAGCCAATTTTTAACAGACAATTATTTCTGGCAGCCAATTTCAACCAATCAGCGTTAAGACTGTCACAAGGCTCGCTATATAAAACCTGCATCTTCACCTGTTCGGGCCTTTTCGCATTAAATACTAGACAAAACCACTCAAAAACCCATCCCTCCCTCCCTTGGCTCGACAGTTCCCTCGCTTTTTTAAAAAGTCGTATACTTATATGCCATCCATTCAATTCTTCAGTAAGCAAATAATACAGGCCTGGGTGGTAATCACAATCATAGACTGCAGATGTTGCAGTCAAAAAGAACATTGATCTTTAAGAGTTTTCCTTCATGACCAGGTCTCAATTCATACCATTCATTATTATACAGGGTGAGCATTCATTATTATACAGTGTGAGTAAGACTGGAGGGCTGTTTGAGTGTTGCACAATGTAAAGACTAATTTAGACATTTTGCTGGCCTAGTTCTTCTTTATTTTGCAGTCTGTTGTCGAGTCATATCCGCCGGATGAGGGATACCTACCAACCCGGCCATACAAACAATGGGAAGCCATTAGTAAACAGCTAAAGACTAGCGGTCGGCACAACATTCCCATGGCAGGAGGCGATCCAATCTCTCTGGTGGAAGATGTCAATAGCCCAATTAATGTTCTCTTATTTAAGTAATGACTTTCATTTCAAAATAAATTGAGCAAGTAAAGCTCACGTGTGCTAGAAATCACAATATAAAGAGTTATACTCCACTGGAGTATTGTCGCGGTAA
Organism: Cerastoderma edule; assembly: GCA_947846245.1. Taxonomy (NCBI): domain Eukaryota; kingdom Metazoa; phylum Mollusca; class Bivalvia; order Cardiida; family Cardiidae; genus Cerastoderma; species Cerastoderma edule. The sequence goes on from OX401418.1 coordinate 27,707,099, forward strand.
GGAGAAAACGAATATTTAAAAAGAAAAAGGAAAAGGCTTATAATCAAAGCTAACTAAGCTGTTGCTCACAAAACAATAATAAAGTATATAGCAGTGAAAAGCAGGAGGGTTCTATTCATCTTGGGCCTAGTGCATATCCTGAGTTCAGGTCTCTCCTGCTTTAAGCTATGTTTCAGAGTAAATACTCATTTTAGGAAAGGAAGTAACGGATGGTTAAATAAATTAAGAGTCCAAGTGGACTCGTATAAAAAAAAAAAAAAAAAAAAAAAAAAAAAAAAAAAAAAAAAAAAAAAGGGTCCAAATGGACCCGTAAAGCGGCTTATCCAAATAATGGATTTGTTGCAAGCAAGGTTCTAGGTTAAGATCTGACATCAACAGTCTGTAAGGGTATCATTTGAAGCATACAATGCGGACAGGGGGAGTCAGATAAACGTGTCGCTAGCTTCTGTGTAACGTCCTTAATACAAGTACAAAAGTACGGTGTTACAGGCTGCTGGTCTGGGTACATGTTAGTCTTGCCAGAACCTTGTAATATACCAACCGTTTGTTGGTACCAACTGTTTGTTGGTTTAAAAAAAAAAAAAATAATAAATAAAATAAATAAAAAACAAACAACAACAATATTTAATGATGCAATTTGGCGGAAAATCCTTATCGGGGCGATCGATTATTTTATTTATGTGACATTTTTCTTTGCATCACTCGAAAAATTGAAAAATATAGAATTGAAAATGTTCTTTTAACTCGGTCGTCACCGATTAATTGGTGAGGTCGGGTGCTCTATGCACATATCCTCCCACCAATTAAGTAGTGATAAAAAACAAGTTGTTCTCCTTGCCGTGGCCTTATCCCCACATCATCGATTTCATTAGTGAGCGTTTAGTGTAAATACAAATTGTAAACATGAGTGAACATTAAATTGTATGTAAAGTTAATCAGGTATTTGTTTCTTTCCCGTGTCCTGAAAATAATAAGAGTATCAACCTGTTTCATAATCTGGATTCAAGACATTCTTTCCCCATTTTATCTATTACTTTGCAAGGCTGAAATAAAATCTAATCTGCAATAAGAATGTGGTATTTCTGCACTACACAAATGTGAAAGGAGATGATAATGTCATTTTATTGGTAGGAAAAATTTCAGTTTAAAAAGATTGAAATCTCAATCTGTTAGTATAAGAGTGTAATATATGGTGGAAAAGGTTGACGCATAATCCACATTGCACTTTGCGTAATATTTTCATGTGAAACAATTATTATTTGTGATTGTTACTATTACAATAAATGTGGCAGGATATTGATGTTAGCCTTTTTATAAAGTTGTTAAAGAAGAAGTATTTTATTGCATAGATAAATTGTGGAGGACTGGTCCAGGGGTAGAGCGTCGGCCTCAGGACACAAGGGTTGTGGGTTCAAATCCTGTGAGTAACGGGATCTGCCTTGCAACTTTTCAGTAATCCACATTTTTCAGTAATCCACATTCGGCGCAATTACAGGTTATGCATCTAGGAAACAGAATCGAGAGTGATAATTCTAAGTTGTAAGAGCTTGTTTCACAATCGATGTAAAACAAATAAGTTTAAACTAAACTATAAATTAGACCTTTACATATCTAATCTTAGTGTTGCTGACCAATATTCACCGTCTGGTGTCCTCTGTGCATGAATAATTATGACCCAGTATATTCAATACTCGACAGTTTGCTGAACACAGTCGATAACCTATAGAGTTTTAAACGCGTTATATATATAAACAGGTAAACTTTGTAGCATTTATAAAATAATGCACATGGTCGAACATTACTGACAGCTCCGAGGATATTTTATATACTCAGCATAGCATATAATTCATGCTAGTCAGGCAGGTCAACAGACGGTGAATGTTGGTGAACAGTATGTATAATGAATATGATTATTGTATGCCAAATACAGTATTATGTTATGTATTGATAAATTACAGCTAGAAGTGAGGGTTCAAACAGTCTCTTTGTACAACAAGATGAAGTCGGAGCCGGAATCATACTGGACTGGTCTTATACAGAAATACTTCATAGACAAAAACTATGTATTGGTAAATATTGAATTAGTTTTTTAATTTAGGATAAAAAACTATGTATTGGTAAATATTGGATAAGTTTTGTGATATACAATCAAATACTATGTATCGATATAAATTGAGTTGGTCTAGTGATTAACGATTAAAAAAACTATGTCTTGGTTAATATCTAATTAGTTTTGTGATTTACAATATAAATCTATTCATTGGTAAATATTGAATTGGTTTTGTGATAAACTTTAAAAAAATTATGTATTGGTAATATTGAATTGATTTTGTGATTAACGATAAAAAAAACTATGTATTGGTAAATATTGAATTGCTCTTTTTGTGATAAATATTCAATGTCCCAATGTCCCAGTTCATGAAAACGAAATTTATGTTAACTTTAAATGATGTCTCCCACAAACTCATAAGAAGTATTAATCAAATATAAATATATCTATAAGCAATTCTTTTTTCGATATGGCAAACCAAGCCTTTATTAAAAAAAGCAATATAAACTTGGCCATACATTTTTTAAACCTTCAAGTACAAATACCTATTGTATTGCATGACGTCTAAGAAAAGCCATGATATTAAAGAAAAGGCATGACATTATTTGGTGTAATGATTGATATCAATTGTTGCCAAAATGTCACATAAACACTTTGAATGTATTTGGAATATATGTCTGAATGTTTCTATGAGATTTGGCGTTAATCCCCTTACCTGAGAATGTTTCTATGAGATTTGGCGTTTATCCCCTTACCTGAGAATGTTTCTATGAGACTTGGCGTTAATCCCCTTACCTGAGAATGTTTCTATGAGACTTGGCGTTAATCCCTTTACCTGAGAATGTTTCTATGAGACTTGGCGTTAATCCCCTTACCTGAGAGTGTTTCTATGAGACTTGGCGTTAATCCACTTACCTGAGAATGTTTCTATGAGACTTGGCGTTAATCCCCTTACCTGAGAATGGTTCTATGAGACTTGGCGTTAATCCCCTTACCTGAGAATGGTTCTATGAAACTTGGCATTGATCCCTTTACCTGAGAATGGTTCTATGAGACTTGGCGTTAATCCCCTTACCTGAGAATGTTTCTATGAGACTTGGCGTTAATCCCCTTTCCTGAGAATGTTTCTATGAGACTTGGCGTTAATCCCCTTACCTGAGAATGTTTCTATGAGACTTGGCGTTAATCCCCTTACCTGGGAATGTTTCTAAGAGACATGGCGTTACTCCCCTTAACTGAGAATGTTTCTATGAGACTTGGCGTTAATCCCCTTACCTGAGAATGTTTCTATGAGACTTGGCGGTAATCCCCTTACCTGAGAATGGTTCTATGAGACTTGGCATTACTCCCCTTACCTGAGAATGGTTCTATGAGACTTGGCGTTAATCCCTTTACCTGAGAATGTTTCTACGAGACTTGGCGTTAATCCCCTTACCTGAGAATGTTTCTATGAGACTTGGCGTTAATCCCCTTACCTGAGAATGTTTCTATGAGACTTGGCGTTAATCCCCTTACCTGAGAATGTTTCTATGAGACTTGGCGTTAATCCCCTTACCTGAGAATGTTTCTATGAGACTTGGCGTTAATCCCCTTACCTGAGAATGTTTCTATGAGACTTGGCGTTAATCCCCTTACCTGAGAATGTTTCTATGAGACTTGGTGTTAATCCCCTTACCTGAGAATGTTTCTATGAGACTTGGCGTTGATCCCCTTACCTTAGAATGGTTCTATGAGACTTGGCGTCAATTCCCTTACCTGAGAATGTTTCTATGAGACTTGGCGTCAAACCCCTTACCTGAGAATGTTTCTATGAGACTTGGCGTTAATCCCCTTACCTGAGAATGTTTCTATGAGATTTGCCGTTAATCACCTTACCTGAGAATGTTTCTATGAGATTTGGCGTTAATCACCTTACCTGAGAATGACATAACTCAAAGGCATCTGCAGCAAAAGACATAAGCAGCCACAATGATGAAAGGCACAATTGCCCATGAAGGGTAATTTCTCCTTTTGTCATAATTGTATCTACCAAATGTCATAAGGGAAATATGAATTGACTTGTAACTGTCTTTAACAAAACCGACTTTGTTAATTGTAATTATAAAAAAGGCTTTAGCCTAAATATTTTTAAAAAAGTTTCTTAAAGACACAAATGTTTACATTTAGATTCTAGGACAACCCAGCACGGCTCTCAGGGAGGAATACGCTGACGAGGAAACAGAAAGAGTGGAAAAGCAGCAGGAAGAGCTCGGACAAGACGGCCTTCAGAGGAAAGCTGATGAGCTTGATCAGGCCTCGGAGGAAAACGAGGTAAGGTTTGACTCTCTTTTCCTCTTATAAGCTTGTCTGGATCTTGCATGGCACAGTGGTTATGGTCGCTGTCTTTGAACTGTGGGGTTTTGGGATTGAACCCAAATGGTACCTTTGGTTTTGTTGGAGCGTCCTTTTGCAAGAAAAAGCCCTAGCCTAGTACTGGTGTATGCAAGAAAGCTGTTACTGAACAATTATAGAAATTGTGTTAAGGCCAATATATATATATTTTTTGTGTTACCTTATTTGTTTTACATCGATTGTGAAGGAAGCTTAAAGCTTGTTTAAAGCAACTCTGGATTATATGAATAGACAAATATGCTTTACTATTTGAAGAAAAAAGATAATCTTTCTTACTGACAAGCTACACACCTGTATTACACTTTGCTTCAGTGCATGTATGCAAGTTGGTATCTCATTTATTAACAAAAAGAATGAATCAAAACTTCCTGCATGTACTCTGGGTCAAGGTCACTACAATGTTGGTTGGACTTATTATTAAGCAAATTATTCTCATTTCTTGAAATTATTTGTGTATGTTTTTATCTTATTTAATATTTTGAAGACCTATCTGGGAAGTATATTGCTTAACATTTTCTTATCCAGAAACCAGCCTCTGACGAAGTGATGTCAAGCGTCGCTGTACCAGATGTCGCCTCCATCAATTTCCATCCCATAGTTCCAAGCTGCAATACAGGAAGTACCTATAGTCCTGCAGTGAAAGAGAATCCTGCGTTCCCATTGGATAAAATTCCTTTCAAGTTCCAGCTGGATGATACACATACTAATTTTGTTCAGGTTGGGAAATACTAAGAAAATTAATGGATTCAAGTTTTTCATCAATTTGAACATTATTTTAGTAATTTCAGGGTACATTTTTTAAGAGGTTCTGATTTTTCATTAGCACTGCTCAATTTTCTTTCCGAGCAACTGATTGCTTTCCCATATCTATGTTGTTCTATAGTGAGAGGTAAATAGATCGATCACATCGTATTAACTTCATCAAACATTTGAATGAATATTGGGCTAGCAAGGAGCAACTTTTCCTGTTGTCACAGTGCTTTTTGATGATTAGTTTTTTGGCATGTCAAAGACACCACTAGTTGTTGAACGGTGACTTGTCTCAAAAAAGGAATAATTTAAAAGTAAAATATGAAAATGTACATTTGTTTGTTTTATATTACAGTTCAACATTCTTCTCGATTCAACTTGCATTCCCCAACAATTGAAGTATTTCCTGCCGCTGTTCTGTGAAATCATCTTTGAAAGTTCCTTAGAAAGAGAGGGAGGTAAGTCTGTTGGAAAGATTACTTAGTTGAGATCCATTTAATCAAGAATAAATCCAAATTCCAAAATCAAAATGCAATATTTATGTCATGATTTGAGAGAATCATAGAAATAGATTGAGGCAAGTGTTCAGGAATGAATTTTTTCTTTGTGAACCATGTAATGAAAAGTAATGTCTTATACAAAAATCAAAATGTGAGTTTTGTTATTTCTAAGAGTTTCATAGAAAGAGATTGAGGTAAATGTCAAGGAAAGAATGATTTTCTTTGTAAACCATGTATTTAAAAATGATGTCTAATACAAAAATCAAAATATTTTGTTATTTTCTTAGTGAATACTTCTCTTGTTAAATCATGTTATCAAAGTCTAATACAAAACTGGATATGCAATATTTTATCAAATGGTTTGATGTGTTACAGACTAGTTTTTAGAAATGGTGTTTTACATTATTTAAAAGGAAGGCAGTAACATAACTGAAAAATGTTTACATGGAATTAAACCCATTACAAACAATACAAACCTTTTCTTTCAGTCATTGTATCCCATGAGGAAATAATCTCGCAGTTGGAGGCTGACACTCTGTCGACAGGTGCTTGTCTGGGTGTTGCAGGGTCAAAGTTCAGCTGTGGTAATTACCCGCAGGTTGTCATGGTAAAGATGCAGGTAGGATTGACATATTATTGTGTTTGCATTTGGGTTTTTTTTTTCATGTTTTTTTTTTAGAAATAAAAAACAAACATGCTACAGGCCTGTTGTTCTTGGTAAATTACAACTTCATACTTAAAGTGAAAACCCTTGCTATGAGGGTTCAGTGCAAGACTATAGCAAGTGCTTCATAAACATGAAGCACTTGCTATAGTATTGCACTGAACCCTCGACTTATACTTATTAATGGTTATCATACTCAGCTGAGGAAGGTTAACAAGCTGTGTTTTCGGCGTCCCTTTTTTTAAGCATTTATCATGTATCCTGAGACAGGGTTGAGGTTGACTAAAATATGTTGCTCAAACTTAAGTCAAGTTTGTTCATTTCTAGGTGCACAACTTAACTTTGATGCTTATATTTGTACTCAAAGTTGAGCAAGACTTTGAGTTTAAGCAAGATATCAACAAAGTGAGTAATTCAGGACTATATTCCTAGTTCCAAGAAGGTATTAGTCCGCACAGTGAAGACGGATGTTTAATGAGTAATTGGGGTCAGATCCATGTTTGTGTATCGATATGAACTGCCGGCCCTCAAAAAGTGGTGTGGAAATTCACTGGACTAGCATGCTGACGCAATCTTAGAACAAAAACAAGTATGTTTGGAGAACAAGGCCCTGGTTTTGATAAAAGAAAATCACTGTGATATATTGGAAAGATGCTGAAAACAGCATGAAAACTTTTTATTCTGTTTTCAGCATTGTCCCATTTTGTTGAAAGCATTCCAAGATCCATTCCACTGTCAATGCACCTTAAAACAACATTCATTCATTCAGATCCATACCATAATTTATTGCAAGATCTCAAGTTTGTGTAGGCACATTGGATTTTTCCTTTCTTTGTCTTTGTAAATATAGAACAACTAGTGTCTTTAATCGGAAACTTTATCGGGTAAGGTATATAAATGTTATCCAATAAGCCAAAGGCTAATCAGATTACAGTCTGAAGATGAGTCTGATATTTCTATTCAAGACAAGACCATCTATTCGAGGGTTCAATGCAAGACTATAGAATATGAAGCACTTACTATAGTATTGCACTGAACCCTCAACTTGTAAATGTATTGATGACATAACCAACATTCCGGTAAAGTCGCGGTGTTACTGTTTACGAAATTTCCAGTGTTTTAGCCTGAACCTAATTAATATTTGATTTCCACATATGTGGAAAATCATATAAGAGAAATCCAATGGAAAATTAAACACTGATATGTTAGCGCAGCGATCACATAGTCTAGTGATGGATAACAAAATTATACTTCAATAAAACTGATGATGTAAATTTGTATTGGTTCAATTGGTTTTGATGCATGGTAGATTGTGAGAATTACAGGAGTGTTGAAATATGAAAATATTTTGCAAAATAGCTTACCATGCCGATTTAACACATCTTATTGTTACAGATATTGAAACAAGCAAAAGATAAAGATCTTTTTTTCACATGGCCCAGTCATGTGTCCCAGTGGTTAAGGTTGCAGCTTTAGATCTCAGGTTTCTGGTTTTGAGCCCCACTGACACCTCTGGTCTCATGGGAGTGGCATTTGGCAAGTCACTTCAGAGCCCTAGCCTTATAATGGTGGATCCAGATAAGCTGTTACATAACTGAAAAATTGTTGACATGGCTTTAAACACCATACTTAATTGAATCGACAGGTGGAGATCGAGAAGTACGAACGAGGGGTTAATTGGCTGAGGGAGATTCTATACAAAACACGATTTACCGCGGACAGACTAAAAACCGTGGCAAAACGAATGAACAACGACATCAACAAGTACAAAAGGAAGGGCAACTCTGTCATGACTGTCCTTTTAAAGAGCATCTTGTTTACACCTGGTAGGTGGCCATTGTTTGTTTGTGAATTAATGATACTTTCAAATTCTTTTAGCTCAACTATTATTTTAATAATGAGAGCTAGCTATACTACTCACCTGGGTGTTGGCTAACTGTTGCGGTAACATCTTGATTAAGTTTTTACGTACAAGTTTGTGTCTCATGAACTACTGTATGGAATGGGTTGATACTTCATTATACCTATGACATTCCGTGAGAGGTCCAAATTGAAAGGGAAAACAGGTCAATTATAGTGTTTAAAAATAGAAATGCATCCGCTTTGATGATTTGATGATAAATTGAAAAGAACAAATCCCTCCTTTTGTTACAGTTATTTGTTACTTGGGTTAAACGTCGGTATTGCATCTCTATTTTCTCATGAGTGATATGATATGGAATGTTTTCTTTTTCCCTCAAAATGTAACAAAATTTTAACTTGCGTTAAACGTTGGTCACTCTAAAACGTCGGTCTAGCACTATCGATTGATTCATGAGTTTGATGATTTCAGATGTTTTCTTTATCTCCTTAAATGCATCAAATTCGTTACATGAGTAAAACGTTGGTCTAGCACACTCTATTCATTCATAAGTTTGATGATTTGGAACAAATTTGTTACTTGAGTTAGGCGTCCGTCTAGCCCCACTTTTGGTTCATGAGTTTGAGTTGTTTCCTTTTTCTCCCAGAATGCAGCGATTTCATGACTTGAGTTAAACGCTGGTCTCGTATCTCTATTTACTCATGAGTTTCATGAGTTTTGGATGTTTAATTCTTTTTCTCCCAGAATGCAACAACTTTGTTACATGAGTTAACCATTGTATAGTTACAATTGATTTGTGAGTTTGATGGTTTCGTACATTTTCTTTTTCTCCCAGAATGCAACCACCAGGTAAACAGCATGTTGAGACAAGGTCGGTTTTTGGAAGGACTGTTGAAGACCCTAGAGTCAGACCCGCAAACGGTGAGTTACTTATGGTACTCTGTGTTAAAACATGCTTTACACGTTACCAATCACACAATTTTTGACTTTCCCAAAATGAAAGAGCTTGCAACCGACATTTCAAAATGTGAAATAGAAAAATAATCTTCTGATTTGGCAGGAAATATTGTGGGAAGAGGGGAAATTGCTCGTTAAGAACAATTTTCCTTTTTCCACCTTGTTTTCCAGAGTTGTCTCCAATAAACTAGTTAAATATCACTATTGTTTGGTAATGGGATAACACTGACGGGGCCTGCGTTGTCTGGTGGTTAGAGTGCTGGGTACTGTTTTACTTAACTACATAGGGATCATATTTGTGTAAGTCAAAACTGATATGGATAGTATCCTTAAGCAAAGTACAATATTGGAATATGACACGTCATCTGAAGCATCTCAGTAAGACTATTCCAAAGATGTCTTTGGAATATCTCTTATTTCAATTTTGAAAGAAAAAGGAGTGTTGTTTTAAATTTACTCAAATTCTTAGCATAAAATGTAGTATAAAATGGTCTCCTGGGGCCCGTTTTACCAAACAAGTTACGGAAAATGTTTGCGTAAGTCATAATTGGTAAACATGGATAGTATCTTCAATGAAAGTACAATGTTGCAATGTGGCACTTCATTGGAAGCGTCTCGGAGAGACGATTCCAATGATGTGTCACTTTGCAATATTGCTTCGTCCAATATTGAAATAAGAGGAATTGTTGTTTTAGACTTACGGAAATCTTAAGCGTAAACTGTTTAGTAAAACGGTACCCTGAACTTTAATTTACATGGGCCCTCTACTTGTAGGTCATGGCATTTAGATTTAATGAGAGATAGGCTTGACTGACAGAATCTGACGGATGATTCTAAGTTGTAAGAACTTGTTTCACAATCCATGTTAATATAAAGAAGTTTATTCTAATTACTAAGCAATTATTCAATTTAAGACTAGGATTGATCTAACCTAAAATTTGAAGAAAATGCAGTTATGAAACATACGAATATGAATACACATATGAATTAATTTGCATCTTAGGTTGAAAAACAAATGGAAGAGTTACGTACCCTGCTGACCGGGCCCGACAACCTGACAGTACATATGGCAGCAGATGTTGCCCAGCTCACAAGCAAGGGAGGCAAACCTCAGGAAGTTTGGATGAAACTGATACCAGACCAAGTGAAATCTCAAAACAAAGGGTAAGTTACTATGAGTCAAACTTTCATAATTTTTCATTAAAAAGAAAAGAAAGAAAGAAATCCCTGAAGAAAGAATTTGAATAAGATAATAATATTTATTCAATTATCTCTATGTGTTGTCAATATTTATCTTCTATCATAATACTTCATTGAAATGAAAGTTTGGTTTAGACTTATTTATTTTACAACAATTGTGAAACAAATTCTTGCTGTTTGGATCAATTGATTCTGTTTCCTGGACAAATAATCGGTGCTCACTCCACTTTGTGGGCTTGTGTCAGTACAGTGATGTCTCGTTAATCCGAACACGTCCGTTCCCAACAAAATTTCCGGATTACTGAATCATCCAGACTAATGACGCACAGCATGTTCTGATACACATTAAGACATAAACGGTCTGTATGCATGTGTATACTTATAACCCTTTAGCAAACGCCAAATTGTCGATCGTCCCAAATTGAAAGAGTTTGCAGACGACATTCCAAAACGTGATGAAATTCAAAAATAATCTTCTGATATGGCAGAAAACATTGTGGGTAAAGGAGAAATTGCTTGCGACGAGCAATTTCTCCTTTACCCACAATGTTTTCAAAAGTCGTCTGCAACAAACTGGTCAAATAATTCTGTTCCCTTCAGATTGCAAGACATCCGGATAATCGGGGTCCGGATAAACGAGGCTTGACAGTACTTTAACCTCTCCATTCACTTGTATTAAACCTGTGACCTATGGTACAAGAGTCTGATGCTCTACCTCTCTGGTACTGGTTGAAATTATATATGCGACAAGTGTTAATGACCCAAAAGACGATATTCAATCATTGAAATAAATATTCATGAGATCAGCATAATGAAACATATACATTTAATTTTGATTTGACAAAAGAAACAATTACTTAGGCATATAAAAGGCACAAGTAAAATAACCTTTGCTTTCTATTTTCTTCAAAACTCTATTCAGTGACATCATAGGCTAGTTGGTTAGTTGTTGCTTCATGTCATTCTCAAAATACTTTTTCTTTTTTCTAGGGTTTTATGTTATGTGGCAGTCTCATTTCATATCAAAGAATGTCATTGGTAAAGTGTCTCTGTCACTGTCATAATACTTTTGCCTTTTTCTAGGGTTTTAATGAAGAACACAGTTGATAATGTTACATGGCAGTCTCATTTCATATCAAAGTATGTCATTGATAAATTGGTAAAGTGTCTCTGTCACTGTCATAATACTTTTTTTTAAAAAGGGGTTTAATGAAGAACACATTTGATTATGTTATGTGGCAGTCTCATTTCATATCAAAGTATGTCATTGATAAATTGGTAAAGTGTCTCTGTCACTGTCATAATATTTTTTTTAAAATAGGGTTTTAATGAAGAACACATTTGATATGTTATATGGCAGTCTCATTTCATATCAAAGTATGTTATTGATAAATTGGTAATGTGTCTCTGTCACTGTTATAATACATTTCTTTTTTCTAGGGTTTTAATGAAGAACACATTTGATTATGTTATATGACAGATTATTATGTTATATGTTATAGAATAAATGGTAGGGCCTCCGTGGCCTAGTGGTTAGAGTACAGAACTTGAAATCACATGGCCCCTCTCCGCGTGGGTTCAAATCCTGAGAGGGATATGAATTTTCATGAGAGGCAGAATCCCGACTGACTTACAGAATGCTGATGGTTCTACCCGTCTTGACAAGCCCTTGTGGGCAGTTGAGTATGGGGTCTTCCTCCATCATTAATAGTCGGGCATCGCTACATAACTGAAATAATGTTGATGTGATGTAAAACCCATATTAAAAAAAAAATAGATTAATTGGTAAGGTGTGGCTACATGAATTGTCATTATTTTAAAACTTTCCTTTTTTCCAGGGTTTTGATGAAGAACACATTTGATTATGTTATACCGCTGTCCGACTGTAAAAACAAATCTGTCATTGTTGGAGTAGGATCTGTGGAGTCGTCCTACCTTCTACAGGTGGGTTTCATTTGTTGGCATCCTTCAATCTTAACCCATTACCAAACAATAACAACATTTAACCACTTTGTTGCAGACGATTTTGGAAAACATTGTGGGAAAAGGTGAAATTGCTCGTGACGAGCAATTTCTCCTTTTTCCCACAATGCTTTTCTGCCCTATCAGAAGATTATTTGTTAATTTCATCACATCATTTTGAAATGTCGTCTGCAAACTCTTTCTATTTGAGACAGTCAAAAATTTGGTGTTTGGCAAAGGGTTAAAGACTATATGGATAGGTTTAGGGTAGTATGAGGATAAGCATAGTCTTCTGTGACTGTAGAGTCCTATCTTCGACTTGCATATACTTCCATAGTCCTGACAAGGGAAGACTGGTGTCACAGTGGCTTTACTTGGTTGATGGTGGCTGGGCTTGGGTCTGACCCTTTTCTCATGGTTAAGCCGCTTCATTACAATCTCTTTCCCCCTTTGAGACCAGCTGATACAGTCTGTTTCCAAAGAGCGCTATCACCTGCAGTGGTTAAAGGCCCATGTAAGGAGATAAATGCTCTATCAAACTATATCATTTGGTAAATCTTTGGGCAGATTCTAATTGTTATCACCAAATACACAACAGAAATGTGAAAGTTGTTAAGAAATAATCCAGATCAGCGTGTTTAATAGTTTGCATTAATGATTACGAGTATGAATTTCAGTAAATTTTCTTGATCTGGGACATCCCTCGGCTACTTTGGTAGCCCGAAATAAATTATGTTTAACAAGTTTATTGAATAGGGTCTCTTAGCATTTATGAATCAATTTTCATGACCATAAGAGAAATTCATATGTGTTTTCATTTATATACAATATATTGTACTTGTATTCTTTCATGGGTCTTTAAGTAAAGGATTTTCTTACATTCATGCAGAGCCTGGTATTTAAATATAACTGAAATATTGTTTGTGTATGTAAGAACCCTATAAATCAAAATAAAGTTAAATATGTCATGAATGATATTTGAGTTTGCGACAATTGACTCATGATCATTAACTGGAATTGTTGATGCGAAGTTATTTTTATTTCATTATAATAAACATTTCATAATCAACTAGTAGAAGTTTCAATGCAATGTGAATTCCCACTTAACCCTTTCCCAAACAATAACGACATTTGACGACTTTGTTGCAGACGACTTTAGAAAACATTGTGGGAAAAGGAGAAATTGCTTGTAACAAGCAATATTTCCTTTTCCCACAATGTTTTCTGCCCTAAAAGAAGATTATTTTCTAATTTCATCACATTTTGAAATGTCGTCTGCAAACTCTTTCAATTTGGGACTGTCGAAAATTTGTTGTTTGGGAAAGGGTTAAACAATACATAATAACTTTCAGGCTGTTCCTTGTGTTAACTCCTACCTCCATGAAGACCTGGCTGCCATTGAAGTTTACATCCAGTACCTCACACAGTTGGAAGGGCCAATGTGGCGTCAAATCAGGGGACTCGGCTTGTCATATCACTATAGGTATGTTTTTATGCGAACAATTTTTAAATCAGGATCCTGTGTGACCCTGCAGACAAGGTCAAAACCTTAAGGTCCTCATGCCTTACCACAATCTGAACACATCGGGTTTATCCAATGAAAACGCTCTCCCGACTGACTTACGGAATGCCGATGGTTCTACCCACCTTGACCAGCCCTTGTGGGCAGTTGAGTATGGGGTCTTCCTCCATCATTAAGAGTCGGGCATCGCTACATAACTGAAATAATGTTGATGTGATGTAAAACCCATATGAAAAAAAAAAATGAAAACGCCTCTGACATAATGTTGATGCCACCATATTGTTTTCCTGTGAGACTGACATCACTTTACTTTTTTTGTTTTCAAAAATAGATCTTAAATGAGAAATCTAAAAAGTCGTTCAATTTGATTAAGGAATCAACTATATATGTCCCAACTTATTATTTCGCCATTTCATATGAGTTACCGATAAAAAATGATTTAAAAGGATGTCCAACACTTCCATTACATACATTGATATACTCAACGACGAGGCTTAGAGGAAATGTGTTAAATGCCAGGGATGGTTTACTTGAAAAGTTGTAACCCTACACTTATATCCGAGGTGTATTTCTCAGCTCACAGAAATACCCGAGTAGTTCCGATTGGCCATACCAGTGCCATTGTCTTTATTGAATTGTTGTTTATCAACACATTTTAAACCCCTTGCCTTGTACTAGTGAACCTTAAGAAAGCTGTAAAATTATTGAAAAATTGTTGACACTGCAATTAACCTCTTACAAGAAAAAATCACAAGTATTATTTATTAAATCATCTTTCTTTTGTCGCTGTATTTTAAATCTTTAATGCACCCTAGTCAGTCAAATCAGGGGCTCTGCATGTCTTATGGCTTTAGGTCAAGTTTGATACATATTATCCATAGACGACGCTTTTGGACTGTCTCTTTGTCACAGTAATTTAAACCTTTTATATGCCCTAGTCAAAACAGGGGAGTGCATGTTCTTTTGGGTTTAGATGCTTTAGGTAAAGTTTAAAACATAATTACAGTAGAATCTCTATAACCTATAGATATCTTGTACATAAAGAAATACAAATGATTTGTATAAACTTTGACGTATAGAGAAGTTTGACAATCAGAAGTTTGAGATATAGATACTCTACTGTTTCTAACAATGTAATCCATTTGACTTCCTCTTTTTGCCTGCCATAAGAAGACACAGGAGATGACTTCTGTTCATACCACTAAAGGCAAAGTACATGTATACTTTGTTATGTACATCAATATTGTAGAATAAATTTGACTTTTGCTTTTGTTTGCACCTACCAATATTATGCAATCCCATTTATGGTTTGGTGAAGGATAAATTGTACCTTTGTATAAGATTTAACTGTACTTTGTTTGATATTTTCAGTATGTTTGTTCGACCAGAAACAGGATTGCTGTACTTTCTGCTTGCAAGATCCACACATATTGTCAGCGCATTTAAGGAGGGTAAAAATATAGTGGTGCGTACATTCTTTATTCATTCTATAATGATTCATAATTCAATGGTTGAGAAATCTGATTTTGATTTACTTGTTTGAAAATGATAAATTCCTTTTGCACTTGTCTGTACAATTTATTGTGTGGTAAATTTCCGTAAAGATTGACTTGCCTTGTTAAGGTTACGGACAATATATGTACAATTTATTGTGTGGTAAATTTCCGTAAAGATTGACTTGCCTTGTTAAGGTTACGGACAATATAGTTTGCTACCCCTCATTCATTATGTCATAAGCAATTTCTCGTTTTGCCACAATGCTTTTCCAATCTATTTACATATCACAACAGCAGAACTGAGGGTTTTTTTTCACATGTTTACATGGTTACTTTTTCTAAAGTCATCTGCTTCAGGCAAAAAAAAATCGTCTGCATTTGGTAAAGAATTATAACCCAATTACAGATGAAAAGCAAATGTATTATAGATGGGTTACATTTCCGGAAGTACAGAGATGACAGAGATCGAGTTGGAGGCGGCAAAAAGTAGTCTAACCTTCGAGGTGATTGAGCGAGAGACAACAGTTGCAGACGTCAGCGTACAGTCACTCCTGACATACTACAAACAAGTGCCTCACACCTACAACAAGTAAGCATGTTAAGAAATTTAAAAGTGCTTTGAATTTTTTTGAATACATGTACTTACTTAATCCTGAATTGATTTGTCATCTGCTGCGGGAGTCCCAGTCACTGGGTTGGGCAGCAGGTGGCTAGATTTTTTATTTTAACACCCAATCTCCAATTTGTTCTGTCCATTGTTATTTTAGATTGTGATCCAAATGACATTGATTATTGTTAATTAGGCCCATCTGGTAACTTGTTTTACGCTTCAAAGGTTGCTTGTTTTATCCTTTGTTTTTGGTCCTGTGTGGCCAAATGATTAACCCATTACCAAACAGTAAAGACATTTGACCACTTTGTTGCAGATGACTCTGGAAACCATTGTGGGAAAAAGAGAAGTTGCTCAAAACTAGCAATGTCTCCATTTCCCACAATGTTTTCTGTCCTATCAGAAGATTACTTTCAAATTTCATCAATTTTTTTCAATTTAGGACAGTCAAAAATTTCGTGTTTGGTAAAGGGTTAGGGGAAGGACTTGTGACAAGGGGGTCCTGGGTTTAAACCTCACCAGTGGCACAGGGATTTTTTCTGGTTGTGTCCTTTGGCAAGACACTGCCAGAGCCCTGCCTAGTACTGGTCAAATTCTAAAGCTGTAAAATAACTGAAATACTGTTGAGACAGGTTTTAACCACATACAAACAAACAATACTTTAAATGTTCAAGTGGGGGCCTCCGTGGCCTAGTGGTTAGAGTACAGAACTTGAAATCACATGGCCCCTCTCCGCATGGGTTCAAATCCTGAAAGGGATATGGATTTTCATGAGAGGAAGTCTCCCGACTGACTTACGGAATGCCGATGGTTCTACCCACCTTGACCAGCCTTTATGGGCAGTTGAGTATGAGGTCTTCCTCCATCATTTAGAGTCGGGCATCGCTACATAAATGAAATAATGTTGATGTGATTTAAAACCCACATAAAAAAAAAAAAAAAAGAAATGTTCAAGTGTATCATTTATCATAAGAAGAAGAGTTGTTTTGATGTAAGACATATCAGGGTGACGAATAGTTGTAACCTGTTGATTATAAATAGCTTGTACCATAGGTAAATAGTGGCGTGATTAAAAGAGAAATATTTTAAGGTTATCAACAACAGTCTTCTGTTAAAGAAATCTCTTATTTTTTAATACAAAAGCTGTTTTTATTTACATCACTTTTATAAATCTATGACTGCACATAATTGTTTTATAGTTAATTTCAGTATAAGTTAACATGTACACTAGCACTTTTGGACAAGCTGGGCAACACTGATAATTGATTTTTCAATCCCCTGTACCTCAATAACCCAATCCCAGCCTCACATGATTGTTGATTCAAATACTGTGTTCTTTGCCAGAGACTTCCTGAAGAAAATTGCAGCTGTCGGCCTGTCAGATTTGAAGAGGATTGGAGAGACGTACATCGCAGGCCTGTTTGACGAGAGTTTGGTGCGACGGGCTATTTGCTGTAGCTCTTCCAAAGTCACGGAAGTTGTGGACTCCCTCAAAGAGTAAGTCGTCTTTTTGTTTGCATAGATTTGATTTTTACTCACGTCAAACGATACAACCAAATTTTTTCACTATCCCTAATTTTTCATTAAGCCTCGGAAGTTGTTAGACCCTGTTGATAAGTGATTGTTTTGAAATTTGTTCAGAATGGTTAAACTCCGGGTTTATTGCTCCCTGTCTGAATCGTTTTACATCACATTAAATGTATCTCTGTCCTTTTGCAATGCCCTGTTCACACTTTATGGAGGAAGACAAACCCTATACCCACCCCACCCCTGCTTATTTGTCAAGCTGAGTTGATTTGTAAACATTGTGTATGTCAGCTGAAAGACTAACTTTTCTTTTATTTATATTTGGGTTAAACATTGCATTAATAACAGTATATCAGTCCCATCATGATGCCTTGTTCATACTTGATTGAGGAATACCTCAGCTTAACTGTCTATGAGGGCTTGTCAAGTTTAGTTGAACCATGAGCAATTTCCTCTCATGAACATCCAAATGTAACCTAAACCATAATTTAATTTCATATTCAGAGGGGCCATGTGATTACAAGTTCAGTATTGTAGCCAATCAGTCAATCAGATTGATGTTTGCTCATATAAAGTGGTTTTGATTTGAGACTTTTTTAAAGAAGAAATAAAAATCTTTGCTATGAAATCTAATGGCAAGCAATATTTCCTTGCATGAAAATCTTATTTTTTGTATTATTTCACAATTTGAACAAAGGACTTGATCTAAATACTGTTTAAATGTTTGCATTTGTTCATGCATTTTCTTTTTCTAAGAAGTATTTCAATGTGAATCTATTAGCTCTTTTTTTAATATGATTAACGTAAGATCGTAATTGTTTGTGTATTTGTTTCTGAATATGCTTATAATCATATGTATTTGAACCATGGTTATCAGATGGCTCAATCAATGACAATTGGAACTACTCGGGTATTTCCGTGAGCTGTGAAATACACCTCGGATATAAGGGTAGGGTTACAATTTTTCGGGTAAATCGGCATCCAGCAATTAACACGTTTTGTAGTTCAATGTGTATGGAAGTGTTGGACATCCTTTCAAATCATTTTTTATCAGTAACTCATACCAAATGGCGAAATTGTTGTTGTGACATGTATAGTTGTTTCCTCAATCAAATTTAACGACTTTTAAGATTTCACATTTAAGATCTATTTTTAAAAACGAAGTAAAGTGACGTCATTCTCGCGGGGAACGATATGGCGTCATCCCTATTATTTCAGAGGTGTTTTCATTGGATAAACCTGATGTGTTCAGATTGAATCAATGACTGTCACTTTCCTCTCGCAAAGATAACAACATTATAGTTGCTTTGTTCATAGCAATCAAAGACTAAGAAATCTGTTGTTTTACTTTTCTATTGATTTGTTTTGTAATTTGAATTGATTGCTGCCCGTACTTGTGGGCCTAAGGCCTTTGAACCATCATAAAATCGATCTATTGCTTTTTTAAATTTCAGACTAGGTGTAAATCTTGAAGTCATTCCCTCCTTGGATGAAGATTTCCTTTGTGCATTGTGAAACTAAAACATTTTGTAAGTTTGAGCAGTTGAACTCTGTTTAAAACAGCTTGAATGCCCTGACAAGTTGAACTGTGAGAGTTTCCCAAGCAATAATTAAAATATCATAAAAATTCTTCATTGTGTGTAACTTAAAACTAATGTCTTAGAGCATTGATTTAACTTTTTACAGCCTGAGGTCATGATAAAGTGATGAAAAAAAATATTTGAGAATTATCTTTTTTATATTATTAAGCAGAGATATGCTTAATTAGTTGTCTAAATGTACAAATTAAAAAGTTTTGCCTCTGTGGCCTAGTGGTAAAAGCACAGAACTTTGAATCACATGGCTCCTCTTCGGGTGGGTTTTAATCTGGATTTTGAATTTCATGAGGGGTAGATTCTCAGTTTACGACTAACAGAAGGCTGATGGTACTACTTGGCTTGAACGGCTTATATGGTCAGGTAATTTCGGGGACTCCATGGCCTAGCAATTAGAGTACTGGGGCCCGTTTTACTAAACAAGTTACGGAAAATATGTGCGTAAGTCATAATTGATAAACATGGATAGTATCTTCAATGAAAGTACAATGTTGCAATGTGGCACTTCATTGGAAGCGTCTCGGAGAGACGATTCCAATGATGTGTCACTTTGCAATATTGCTTCGTCCAATATTGAAATAAGAGGAATTGTTGTTTTAGACTTACGAAAATCTTAAGCGTAAACTGTTTAGTAAAACGGGCCCTTGAACTCGAAATCGCATGACCTTCCGCTTGGGTTCATATCCTGTTGACAGCATTTGGTTCAAGTCATGGCTCAGATGTTTTTACCAAAGATTGTCATGCAACCCCCTTGCTTTTAATGATATAAAGTACATTGTTCTTCACAACAATATTTCCTTATTTCAATAACCACTGAAAGTCTATTTCAAAGTAACACATCTTTGTAATGGTCTCTCATCTTCCATAAATGTGTCACATTTGTATTAATTGGAATAGGTCTGGCCCCGATCAATGTATACCGAGAATGATGAAAGAACAAATTTCAAAATGCAGATTATGGGTATTTCTACCTTAATATTGTAAGGATAATGTAAACTGACTGCAGCTATATTACTGAAATACTGTTGGAAATGACTTAAAATTCTTCGTATGATACTATCCAGTAGATCTCGGGATTTCTTGTATCAAAGTGCTATGTTGCTAAATAAAAAAACCTTGAGAAATTGAATAAATGATTGATAAATCAAGCAGTTTGAGTGTTTATACTGTATCTTGAAACTCAATTAGTTTATAATTCAATGTGCCTTCATGGCCGAGTGGTTAGAGTTCTGAACTTGAAATTACAAAATCAATGGTCTAGTGTGGGGGTCCCGAGTTCGAGCCTCACCAACACCTGGTTTTGTGGGGGTCCTTTGGCAAGTCACATCATTGTTTGTATAAAAGTGCTAACTATGTTGATTCATATTTTTTTGTGATATTAAATAAAAAGTAGGTAATTAGAGCAATTTGATTGTTTATTTTGCACCTTGAAATTCTACTTGTTTAATTATAATTCAATTTGCATCCATGGCCTGGTAGTTAGAGTACTGAACTTGAAACTACAGTATCAATGGTCTTGTCTTGTGGTCTTAAGTTTGAACTCCACCAACACCTCTGGTTTCGTAGGAGTGTCCTTTGGCAAGTCACTTCAGAGCCCTAGCCTAGTACTGTCGGATCCAGGAGATCGGTTACATGAATGAAAAATTGTTGACAAGGCGTTAAACACAATACAAATGTCCTAGTGGTTAGAGTACAGAGCTTGACTCGAATTTTCTCATTTTTCCACAATGTTTTCTGCCCTATCAGAAGATTTCATCACATTTTGAATTGTCGTCTGCAAACTCTTTTAATTTGGGACGGTCGAAAATTTGGCGTTTGGTAAAGGGTTAAGAACAGTATGGTAAAGATCGTCTTAGTTGTTAATATAAAGAGGTAACGAGTAACCCAGAAAAGCATTGACTAATACGTGAAGATAAAAAAAAACGAGTTCAACATATGAAATATTTATCGTATGATTAAACGCATGTCTGTTAGTCATTCACAAAAAAAGTAACCTTTGACCTTCAAGTTTCCCGACTGACTCACGGATTGCCGATGGTTCTACCCGGCTTACCAGCCTTAATTGACAATTAAGTATGGTGTCTTTCTCCATCGTTTAGAATCATTTATCGCAGCATAACTAAAATAATGTTGACGCGATGTAAAATACAATACAGTCAAACTTGTCTACAGCAGAATAGAATACATATGACTGCATAGCAACATTGAAGCTCAATACAGCAAGCAAGACATGAAGAAAGCTCATGCATGAGCTTTCTTCATGTTTTGCCTGCTGTATTAAGCTGTCAACGGTCTCAAAAAACAGGTCTGATGGCATTTTTGTTGGCTGCTTAAGACAGGTTTTACTGTATACATATTATCACCGGTGACGAAGAATTTCTAAATATAGACGTAAAATAACGATTTTTTTAGAGACAGGTCTCTGTGGTACAACGTCTGCCTCGATACCCATGGGTCGTAGGTACGATTCCTGATACCCATGGGTCGTAGGTACGATTCCTGATACCCATGGGTCGTAGGTACGATTCCTGATACCCATGGGTCGTAGGTACGATTCCTGCGAGCATTGGAATCTGTGTGGTCCATTGGATAAGATGGCGGACCTGGAACTTGAGGGTCCAAGTTTCGAGCCCCGTGGAACCTCCGGATTTGTTGGTGTGCCCTTTGGAAAGTCACGTCAGAGCCATAGCCTAGAACTGGTGGATCCAGGAAAGCTGTAACAAAAAATTGATCACACGGCGTTAAACACCACTCAAAATTTTAGAAAAGCGCCTTGGGAATGACGTCTGCCTCGAGGCAAATGGACCTTGGGTTCGATTCCTGCGAGTAGCGGAGTCTTCCTTGTGTCTTTTCATTGAATCTTATCCGCATTTAACCGTTTACCCAAAGCCAAATTTTCGACTGTCCCGAATTGAATGAGACGACATTTCAAGATGTGCTCAAATTGAAAAATAATCTTATGATACGACTGAAAATATTGTGGGAAAAGGAGAAATTGCTCGTTAAGAGCAAATTCTCCTTTTCCCACAAGGTTTTCCAAAATCGTCTGCATCAAACTGGTGAAATGTCGCTATTGTTTCGTAATGGGCTTTTGTGCGCGATTACTGGTTAAGAACCCATAAGCAGGCTTTAGACTAATTAGCTAAGTTGTAAAAACTATTTCACACTCGATGTTAAAAAAAGACTTTGTTCATAGAAAAGAATGGATGTCTTTTGAGCAATTTCTATTTCCCCTCCGTCAAATGTTTCAAAATGTGTATGCAGGTGAGGGTCCTGCGTGGCTTTGTGGTTAAGGTGGTGGACTCAGACTCCCGGGTCGAGCCCCACCGAGTCCATTTAGTTTCGTGGGAGTGGCCTTTGGCAAGTCACTTCAGAGCCCTAGCTTAGTATTGGTGTATCCAGAACTGAAAAATGTAGGAACGGCCCTGTCGAAGAGGACTCATATGGGACCTGTGTCGGGTAATGACTCTAAGCTAAGCTAAGAATCATTATACATATAAAATGGTAAGGGTGTGTGTATAAATGTCCAGGATTTGTAACAAAAGATTACTCTTTATTGACACAGTTTTCGATTGGATTTCAAAATGTTCATTACAACCACAAACGTGTGAGCACGATAAATAGGTCATCGTTTTCTTCGTATTTCGTATTGCGGCAGACGAAAACCAAAACTAATTAGAAAAAAAGATGAAATCCTCAATGAAATTAATCAGTCTGTGTATGTTTTATTAAAGACACTAGAACGTCTACAGTATTTCGTTTCATATTTCACAACTTATTGATTAATAACGCCCGGACTCGTTGAATTATTAAAGGTGTTTGTTCACTGAAGAGAAAAATTGAAAGTCAAAATAAAATGTCTTTGGAATTATACAGTTTTTGTGTTATTGTTAGATATACAATTAAAAGAAGCTTTTGAAAGCGCAATATCTTGCTCCAACCAAACAAAAGTTTTACTCAATTTAAAGTGTGATAATAAGCATAATAGTTAAGTGGTGATGTTTGAGCGGTATTTTGATGTTAAGCATAACACTATTTATGTTTGTCAAAAACTTTATACTTTGGTTTGTCTTTTTCAAAGAAGGCATTAGGAGATTGAATTGTATCAACCACAACGCTGTCACCATTCGGAACACCTCGGCCATTTCTTAAAATAACCTCGGAGGCAATGGGGAGCCATTTTTGAAAGTAGGTCAGCAACGAAGGGCATGTCCGTTTGCAATCGTATCTACTCGGAAATCCCCGGCACAAGCCGGGGATTGCCGAGTAGATACGATTGACAAAATATGAATCAAAGATGTTTTGATATGGTCATCTTTAATGAAAAGGGTAAAAACAAACATTCAATTGTGATATATAACCAATTTGTGTGTATTTAAATACATATTTAGTGCCTGTGTGCATTTTGCGTTAGCCGCCGGAAATAAGGCGAATTACCCCAGGATTTCTGGTGTATTCATGTACTGCCTACGAGGTATATCTACCGACTTGTTACGGGGATTGCCGAGTAGATACGATTGCGCTGTCACAAGTGATGTGATAGATGCTCCAAAATGCGACGTCAAGGCCAGGGATCCTCTATCTTAACCCTAACGACAAATTTTTGACTGTCCAAAATTGAGAGGGTTTGCAGACGACATTTCAAAATGTGATGATATTGGAAAATAATCTTCTGATAGGGCAGAAAACATTGTGGGAAAAAGAAAAATTCTCTCCTTTTCCCACAATGTTTTCTAAAGTCGTCTGCAACAAAGTAGTCAAATGTCGTTATTGTTTAGGAAAGGGTTACTAATCTGAATGGGATAACGAGTGTTAAGATCAAGCAAGGGTTTTGGTTTTAAGAGCGAAGCATTTTTATTGACAACCTGTTAGTGAGGAAATACCAGGAATATCGTCCACCCGTTGTTCCTTTGTACACCACTTGTTGCATCTCTCAGGGGTCCTGGGTTCGAACCCCACTGCTCTTGTTTCGTGGGAGTGACGCAGAACGTCTTCCTCGAGACATATGGGGCGTTGGATTCGATTCTAACGAGTAGTAGAGTCTATCTTGTAATTTTCACTTGAATCTGAGGTCCTTTGTGACCCATTGGATAAAAGGGTCGACTTAGAATTAGGGGAACCCTGTTTCGAGCCCCTCGGACACCTCTGAATTAGTGTGAGTGACCTTTGGCAAATCACTTCAGAGCCCTAGTCTAGTATTGATGGATCAAGGAAAGCCGTTACATAGCTGTACAATTGTTGATAAGGAGTTAAACACCATACAAATCAATGGTTGCATCTGCTGTGGAAAACTTTAAAAGCCATTGTCACAAAAACGATGAATTGCTCATTTGGGTCATTTATCCAGGAAGCAGTCACCGATAGAGAATTCAGTATGCTTCAAGCTTCCGTTACAATCAATCTACAATAAATACAATGTAATATCCATATCTCGAACTTCTGATTGTTGAACTCTTCTATAAGTCGAAGTAAATACGGATTCGCGAATCATTTTGTTCTTTGTATCTATTTTTAAAATTCCATTCATCTATACGTCGAACTCTCTCTATGTCGAATATTTTCAACCAAACTCCTCACAGTGATCTCCCTTTATGGGGTTGATCACTGCCATCACAAATGTCACATGACCACCTCCTTAGAAACGAAAATGGCGTTAAAAGATGGCGGCGAACTAAAAAATTGTAATCCATTTGTGCTTTATTTATAAACAAAACCAATTTTTTTTTCAACTTAACTGGTGAGAAATCAATACAACAAGATATTGTTACTAAATTAACTAAGATATCCGGTAATCTCTTAACAAAACAGCATCATTTGAATTTCCTCCAAATCTGGATGAAAAATCTTGTGGTGGCAGTGATCGATGCAGCCTAGCAAGGGGAGATTACTGTAAGGAGTTTGCCTTTGAACTTCGAGATATAGATATTCTACTGTATGTTTAAAACTTAAGACTATTGTTCTCGCTGTTTTTGTCGTTTTCTGTTGCTTTCAATATGGACCAGGTATTCGCTCCCATATCAGGGAATGGTTTTTATCCTGTCACTAGTGTCATTTTGGGACCGATAACTAAGTGCCGTATAACATTTGTGATATCCGGCACTAACCATGTAACACATGCACGTGACGATTCATGACGTCATAAGAACGACATGACGTCATGTTTACATCATTCCCCACTTATTTATTTCCTTTTTTCTCGTGTTTTATTTACATATTGTTTGATTGAAAGAATACATGAAGGTAACAGGATAAATAGAATAGATGGTTGGTGTCTATGAATGGGAAAAGTTATCGGGCTCGGCTTCGGATTATTACCCGTTTCGCCTTCGGCTCACCGGATAATATTCCTAAGCCTTGCCCGATAACATTTCCGATTCACGACACCAACCATCTATTCTCTATATAGACACGGCTCACCGGATAATATTCCTAAGCCTTGCCCGATAATATTTCCGATTCACGACACCAACCATCTATTCTCTATATATAGTATCAGTCGTTGCAAAATAACGAAAGTACTGTAGAAAACAGCCTAGAATTTCAACCATACTGATTATAAATCGCTCCATAAATAGGACAACTCAAAGTTTGGGTATTAATCCACGAGGGCAGTCAACCGTTTGTTCTATTTTTAGCATTGATTCTCGTGCATAAGATTTTTTCACCCTTCCCATAGTCCAGTAATTTTTCGCAGACGAAAGTTATCAAATACATTTTAGTTGATTAAAAGTTTGACAAGCAACGAATATAATTTATGAATGAACTCTGCTATCATTGAGAGCGAATGAAATTGTTATCTTTCGATCAAGTTCTATTTATATTTTTATCGTCATCTACATGATAGGGGTTCGATATGTTATGTATTACAAATGCGTCTAAACTCGTTTGTATTTGAAAAAAAGTGTTATCATTTCGAAATTCGATTTAATCGTTTACTCCTTAAATTCGTATCCCTTTCTGTATAATTGAGGGAACACATTTAAACACTTCTGGATTAGAACACATGTGAAAACGTTGCTCGAAAAGGAGAATTCCTAATTATTTCTAACATATCAGAATAATAAAAAGAATACAAGTTTTTGGGTTTGGGGCATTTGTTGGATTGCTCACAGATATGTTATTCTTTAAGTAATGATTTGAAATGACTTGATAGGTAGATGAATGCTCCTTTTCAATCCAATACAATGTACAGTGAAGCCTCGTTTATCCGGACCCCGATTATCCGAATGTCTCGCAATCCGAACGAAATTGTAAGGGAACGGAATTAGTTGACCAGTTTGTTGCAGACAACTTTTGAAAATATTGTGGGTAAAGGAGTAATTGCTCGTGACGAGCAATTTCTCCTTTTCCCACAATGTTTTCTGCCATATCAGAAGATGATTTTTGGGACGGTCGACAATTTGGCGTTTGCTAAAGTGTTATAAGTATACACGTGCATACAGACCGTTTATGCCTTAATGTGTATAAGAACATGCTCTACTTCAATAGTCCGGATGAATCGGTAATCCGGACATTTTGTTGGGAACGGACGTGTTCGGATTAACGAGAACTCACTGTATTCATGTCTCTGCTGTGCGTCACATAACTGCATTTCCTGCATTCATTCCATTCAAGGCCAATATAAACATCGATAGTTATAGATCTGCTTCTCTGAACAAATGTCTTTTTGTCACAATGAGTTCTATGTTCATTGTTTGTTTGTATGGTGTTTAATTCCGTGTCAACAATTTTCCAGTTATGTAACGATTTTCCTGGTTCAACGGTTACTAGCCTTAGGCTCCGAAGCGACTTGCCAAAGGTCACTCCCGCGTTTCCAGAGTTGTCGGTTGGGCTCGAATCCGGGACCCCGAGCTCTTAGTCCACCACCGTAACCACTGGGCCACGCAGGACCCCCTAAATGTTCACTAGATACATTAACTTACACTGGATAATAAACCAGATTTAGCATAAAAAAAAGGTTTCCTATCTAAGGATAAATATAGTTGTTCGTCTTTCTTCAACAGTATTTCGCAATGGTAAAGTCGACGATCCTAGAATCCGGGGGTCCCGAGTTCGAGCCACAAATGTACCACTAGTTTCGCGAGAGTGTTCTTTGGCTGTTCTTACCCTAGTACCGGTGAATCCAGGAAAGCCGAAATAACTGAAGAAGCATTTACATAAGCTCTGCACCTGTGAATGCCTGGTGCAGATGTGTTTCTAGTCTTTATGGTCGTTTACAACAATTTTTCTGTTAAATTACGGGATTCACCAGGGCTATGTTATATTCTAAAGAAATACGCCCCTTTTATATAACACAAAAAAGCCCTAATAACACTCACACCCATACACGGGACAGTCACAGTAGTCGCGTGAGGTGACGAGCGGTTTTATAACCAGTTTAAACATGGCATAATTAATTATTGATACGACCCCGTTTGGTATTGATTGACCCGTTCAGCTCATAGCCTGAATATGCATGTTTGTTAACCCAATTCCACCACACGGGGAATTTGTGACTGTTCCGAATTGAAAGCAACAACAGGCGAAAGAAATAGAATAGATATACATATAATACGTTTCGTATTTAGATTGATTAGATTAGCTTATGTCTCTATTGGATGAAATAATCGTGAAGAGCAAATTATCGTTTAGTCACAATCGTTTAAACCCTTATGGTGCTGGAACCGACTTCATGCGTATACAAACAGGTTTAATCCAGGCCTGCCGCCAAGTGAATTGACGGTTGGCCTGTGATCAAACCTGTTTGCTCCTCTGAGTAACTTTTCTCATCAAAATTAAGCAGGTGCTTAAGGCTTTGGAAAGTAGACGACAGAACAATCTAATTTCAAAATTACCCAGCACTCTATGGGTTAGAATGCGACCTTAGGCGACGTGTCTTTGCCTTGTGGAGTGAGGAAAGAGTTATAAAGCAGTTTAAACGAGTTTTAAATTGGGTAGAGACCGACATAGCGTACGGATAAGTGAATATCTGATGAGCAATTTATCCTTGAGCTACACTGGTTTTTAAAGAGGTCAAAGGCGACGCGTCACTGACTTGCGGAGTAAGGAAAGAGTTTTAAAGCACTCTATTTATTGACCCGTACGAGCCCACACGCGAATTAATAGAATTTTCAAACCCATACATTGTAAGCGAACTTTACCTAGCAACAGGTGTAAACAAATATTAATACTCGGGTATTGTAAATGGGGGGCGGGGGCTTTATGTATTTATATATACAAGGTATGCGTCGTCGGCATGGATAGTAAAAGCATGGTCTGTTGAATATTGAAGGGAGAGAGAGAGAGAGATAGAAGATTTTTATCGTTGTGATATATCTATATTCGCAAGGAAGAGTCTTTCCTTCAAATCGAACTTTTACGGACAAGAAGTGTAGATAGGATTATTATAACGTAGTTAAAGGTAAATAGTTTAATTTTTTTTCATTTTTCTTTTTTTATAAAAATCTTTAAACGCAATGTGTTAACTTAAAGTGGATGTTGGACGGTTATGGACTTGGCGTCTGATCAAAGTATTATGTTGCCTTAATATCGTTAACAACGGATTAAGTATCTAGAAATTTGAAGACAAAAAAGAGAGGAATAGATACCCGATATGGTTTTCTTGTAATAAAGATATCGATTAAGACAGGATGTGTTAACTTGCTCGTTCTATATACTGTACCTCTCTTATACGCTCTTTATCACTTTCTCACACTCTCCTTTTAACCTACTTTCTCGTGCTTTTTATCGCTCTTTATTTCCCTTTTTTTTCTCTCACTCTCTCTATCACTTCTCTCTTTGTCTTTTTCTCTATGTATCTGTCTCTCGGTCATTTTCTTTCTCTTTCCCTCT
Source organism: Cerastoderma edule (assembly GCA_947846245.1). Lineage (NCBI taxonomy): Eukaryota > Metazoa > Mollusca > Bivalvia > Cardiida > Cardiidae > Cerastoderma > Cerastoderma edule. Next base: position 27,736,015 of record OX401418.1, read on the forward strand.
CATGCTTTTTCACTCTCTCAATCTCTTCTCTCTCACTTTCTCTGTCTTTTTCTCTCTCTGTCGCTCTCTTTTACTCTCCTCCTTTTTCTCTCTCTTTATATTTTGTTCTTTCTTTCTCTCCTCTCTATCTTTCTCTTTATATTTCCTTCTTTTCTTCTTCCCTATATTTCTCTTTGGCCCACCTCTTTTACCCCCCCTCTTTGTCTTTGTACTCTCTCTCTATTTCAATCACCATATTTCTCTCTTTCTTTCTCCCTTCCTCTCTCTCCATTGTCTCTCTCTCTCTTTCTCTCTCTCTCTCCATTCTCTCTCTCTCTCTCTCTCTCTCTCTCTCTCTCTCTCTCTCTCTCTCTCTTCTCTCAACTCTCTCTCTCTCTCTTCTCTCTTCTCTCTCTCCTTTCTCTCTCTCTCTCTCTCTCTCTCTCTCTCTCTCTCTCTCTCTCTCTCTCTCTCTCTCTCTCTCTCTCTCTCTCTCTCTCTCTCTCTCTCTCCCTCCTCTCTATCTTGCTCTCTCTCTATCTCTATCTATCTATATTTCTTTCTCTTTCTCCCCCCCTTTCTCCCTCTTCCGTGTATATGCTCTTCCCCCTTTCCCTGGTCCCACGTTAGTTTATCCAGATCCTCTCTCCGCGCCCTATTACTTATACATACATAAGTCATATCCGATCATAGCCGTGAATAGATTCGAGCTGGTTGATTTGTCCCATTCATATTTCTATGGATAATCCGCGTGGAAATACGACTACGTAATCTATCGCTGTAAAGTGATAGGTGAATGCTCTTGATGTTTCAAAATTATCCAATTACCTTTTTCCACGAAATTTCAAAAATATAATCATTAAATCACGTGATGGTGTTTTGTATTTGTATTTGTAAATAGTTAGTATTGTAAAATGACTATGTATATTGTACTTGTCAAATAAATCTATGTTCTGCTCTGTTCTTGAAGTTGTAGAAAAGACAAAAGACGAAGGCATAAGACTATACATATTTTTAGTAGTCTAGTTATGACTTCCCATTATGAAATGAAAAAAACATTGCAAATGGAATTTCAAATTTAGGTGAAAACCGGGGAGTTCTGGTTTTCAATAAGGAGGTGAAGCTATATAACTGAAATATTATCGAAACGGCCTTAGGATATTACCACTAAACGCCACATTTTCGCGTCTTGCAGCAGACGACTTTCAAAAAGCATTTTGGCAAAAGAAGAAATTGCTTGTCACAAGCAATTTCTCCTTTTGTCACAATGCTTTTTCAATCTATTACCAAATCCCAATAGCAGAACTAAAAGGCTTTTAAAATGTTTTCAAAGATCTTTTTCAGTCGTCTGCTTTAAGCAAAAATATGTCGTCTGCAGGCGGTAAAGAGTTCAGGTATATCACCCATAATAAAGATCGACAAATCTTGGTTCGACGCCGACAATGACCGAAGGATCTACGGACGTCGCTCGGCGAATTCCGCCAATGTACTTGACATTCGCGGAAATCGCCGAGCGACGTCTGTAAACTCATCGGACGATGTCGGCGATGTTTACCGACTTAGTTTAGGGATTATCCAAATTCAAAGAAATTTACATAACAGAAGGCAATGTATAATGAAGCGTTTTCTCGTGTTGTTTGACTTATGCTTTTAATTTTTAAACTAAAAAAAATAAGATGAAAAATATAATAAAAGAAAAAAACGAAAATTAACATTTATTCAAATAATGCGTTTCAATTACAAATACATGAAATGTATACCAATGCGATTTGGGGCGGTGCATAAATGACATGTTTTAGTTTAAATAAAACACCTGATATCGTATACTCATCAAAACGAATCACATTATTTTATATGTTAATGCTTTTATAGTACATTACATTGCTGTATTAGATGACCCATGTTCCTTAAAGGGACTATCTCACATATTTTGTTCTGTGATAAGCACACGATGATGAAAGATGACTTAACCCATTACCAAACAATAACGACATTTGACAAGTTTGTCGCAGACACCTTTTGAAAACATTGTGGAAAAGGGAGAAATTTCCGGTGACGAGCAATTTTTCCTTTTCCCACAATGTTTTCTACCTTATCAGAAGATAATTTTCCAGTTTCATTATACATGTATTTTAAAATGTCGTCTGCAAACTCTTTCAATTTGGGACAGTCGAATATATGGCGTTTGGTAAAGGGTTAAACTGACTTTATTACCCAAAATATTCATAGTCATAATACGGATATTTCAAAATGTGATGAAATTGAAAAATAATCTTCTGCAAAGGGCAGAAAAGGTTGCTCATCATGAGCAATTTTTCCTTTTCCCACAACGTTTTTTTCCCAGAGTTGTCTGCTACAAACTTGCCAAAATGTCGTTATTATTTGGTAATGGGTGAAAGCAATTAAACTGTGGTGGCGCACATTCTAAAACGCCGCCAGTGAAGTTTCGTCTGACATTGGGTCAAATTTCTTTGACATAGCGGTTAATCCAAATTGATCGTATTGATTCCTTAACTCCTACTTTGTACCCTGCATTAACGTGGAAGTCTTTTCGAAAACAATGAGACAAAATGATAAATTGCTCAAAATGAGCAATTTATCCTTTTGTCACAATATTTTCTACACACGCTCCTAGACGAAGATGTATTTTCTGCGTTTAAATTCTTTGCCGTCTGGTATCACTTTCAATTTTGACTAGTCACTTATTGAGATAGTGGTATAGTGGGCAAACGCTTTCTACAGCCGAACGATTCTTGATCGTTCAAATGTGACATGAATCTTTGCAGACGACATTGTATGAGAGGATAGAATTGAAATGTTTCCCTGTTTAGTACTTTAGCCGACTTCATGCTTATGCAAACAGGTTAGATCAGAGACATCCACCAAGCAAATTGGCGGCTGACCTGTGATCTTACCTGTTTGCTACTCTGAGTATCTTTCCCCATCAAAATTAAGCATATACATAAGGTTTTTGAAAACAGACGGCACAAAAATCGATTTTTGGAAAATAAACTTTTTCCCTTTTATTAAGGAGAAAGACGCATCTAGACGAATTGTTGAATCAAAATAGTTGAATGTTAAGACATAAGATGTATACCTTTTGTGTCGATCGCCATGATGGTATGTCTTCAAAAAGTTAAAATTGGTCTTCAGGCATAATACTCTAAGCATAATATGACCATGAAATAAAAAAAACCCTCGTTTTCTGTTGATACAGAAGCACCTCTTTGACATTTACAATTAGATTTCAATTATCGTTTATTTCGTTGCATGTCATGATGACTTCAAAGGGTCTGGTAAGAATGGAATACTTAAATTAACATTACTTTTTTCTGCGTGGGTTTAAATCCCGATGACGGCATTTGGACTTACAAGAAAGGTTGTTAACCGGTTGACTTACGGAGTGCCGATGGTTCTACCCGGCTTAACCAGGCCTGATAGGGTATATCTCCATTAATTTGATTTGGGCATCACAAAACAACTTAAACGATGTCGACGCAATGTATATTACCCATATGTACATTGAAAGCATACTAGCGCTCAGAAAAACTGCAAAAAGGGTAAAATGAGTTGTAAATCTTGATAGAATATGTTGAAACATAGCAAAACACCACAGGAGCACGCCAATATAACGCCTAGACTATTTATTTTCTATATTTCAAAGCGCTATTTTCACAAATTATGTACCCACCAATATAACTTCATTGTTTGCATATGAGTACGTCTAAATTAGAAAGGAGCGCTCGGATTAACAATTTGCGATCACCTGGTTAAAAACAGTCACGTGGAACACATAAAAAGGCTTGTCACTCATCCAATACCAACAACGTCAACATTTAGAATGGAGAATTTGTCTGTATTAATTTGTTCCCAACGTTTCTCGGCTGACCTTGTTATATCGCTAATTGTAAACAAACATGTTCATACTCAATGTTTAAAAAGCACCGTGTGAACGTGTTACTATATCAGTTCCCCTATAAAAGGGAATTTAATGTTCTTTTAAGTTGATCGCAATTGATTCTTAAACTTATACAATTTAAGTGTAAATGAGCGCAACTATGGTTTTCGGTAATATTATGCCGACTGATGAAGTATACAACACTTAAAACTTGTGTTGAATAGAATTATTGATTTTTTAGCCCGTGTATGACACGTTGTCATTATTCCTTACAATGACGTTGTATAGATGCCCATTAATTTTCTCTGTCGCGATCTCTTTATGTTTCGGTAAGGCTTTTATAACCGGTAATTCAGTACTTTACCCGAAAGCAGATTTGGGATAATCGTCAGAAACAAATTAAATATAATCTTTCACAGATCATATTAAGGCTTTGGTTGTTTTCTTTTCTCTTCATTTCGAATTTAGCGAAAATACAACTTTCGTTGAAATCTTTCAAATGCGTTAAGGTAGAATTCCCATAATCCGCCATTTTGAAAATCAATTTTCTGTCGGATTACTTCGGTCGTTCTCGGTAAACATCGTTCGGAACAGAACTATTCGGTTTCATCAATCTGAACACATCGGGTTTATCCAATAGAAAACACCTCTAAAATAATAGGGATGACGCCATATTGTTTCCCGCGTGAATGACGTCACTTTAGTTTCGTTTTTAAAAATAGATCTTAGATTTGAAATCTTAAAAGTCGTTGAATTTGATTGAGGAAACAACTATACATGTCACAACAACAGTTTCGCCATTTGGTATGAGTTACTGATAAAAATTGATTTAACAAGAAGTCCAACACTTCCATACACATTGAACTACTTAATATGCACGCTTAGAAAATGTGTTAATTGGCGGATGCCGATTTACCCGAAAAATTGTAACCCTACACTTATATCCGAGATGTATTTCACAGCTCACGGAAATACCCGAGTAGTTCCAATTG
>OX401418.1:27741383-27894343 GCA_947846245.1 Cerastoderma edule
TGGGTGGGGTATTATGGATTTATTATCTGTCAACCGTCGGTCAAGCGCGTGTGCTCATATTATGACTGACCAAGATTGACCGACTTACCTTCTCATATCCACTTAAATCTATTACGATTAAATTAAGTTGTTTGATCTTAAATGTTGTAGTGCTGGAACCGACTTTGTGCTTATTCATACAGGCTGGATCACAGACCAGCGGTCAACTCAATTGGCGACTTGTCTGTAATCTTACCTTTTTGCTACTCTTAGTATCTTTCCTCATCAAGATTAAGCATATATATGACGTTTTTTTTAAAGCGAACGACACAAAATCTATTTGTGGAAAATTACATAGCATTCCAAGCGTCAAAGAGATAACCCCTGTTGCGTTTGATAAGAAAACGTTTCGGCGAAAAAATTGTCCCACGGAAATCACTATTGAACGGAAAAGCTCTTCGCAAACGTTCACTCTCCTTGGGGAGATAAGTAAAGCAACCTTTCCTTTTAAGTGAGAAATAACAACAACAAAATTGAAATAAGGTACGAATATGCCTGTGTACGAACATGAACCTGAACATATAGGATGGTCATAATTTTCCTTTTTTGGATAAATGACAACTTATTCCTCACGTTTTTCACGATGTAAATTAAAATTAAAACAACCGTAAAAGATTTATTTCAATTTTATTATGAATCACCTTTTATTCATTACACAATGCAAAAAAATCAACAAGTAGGAAAAGAATCCAAAGTCCACCATTTTAGTTCGCCTGTTTGTCATTCGCGAGTTTAACTCCACTTCCGTTTGGAAAAAACCCCACAAACATTTGCGGATATATTGTCGTTAAAATTACGGATTTAAGTTAAATTGCGAACTTTTCGCAAACGGTTTCCTTATTGAACGCAATGCCCGGTAGCCCGCCCGAAAGATTAAGATTATCCGCAGATATATTAGGATTATGCCTGACACGTATAGGTCAACTTAATCCACGCTACGTAAGAATTTAATAGTGTTTAGAGACTTTGGAGCGTTGAGTTCGTATGGACTGTAATACAAAACGGGGAATAAACCGAGTTTTTGACCCGCGGAATGTTGTGTGTATGAAATCAGTTTTTTGGGGGTTTACGCCATGTGATATGTTAGTTTTTCATGCCACAACTCGTAAAATAATTTTTCAGTTCTGTTCTTTATGCGGTGTCAAAAGTATTTCAGTTTGTGGGACATTTAATGAATAATAGACACTTCTGAGACTCTTCGATTTATTTTCCGTGTGAGAATGACAAGTTATGGAACTAAATATGGTCTTAAGCGATTACAACCAAACAAAAACCCCAAGGCAAACAAAAATTACAAGAAAAAATAACACATACGCATATTTCATAAATTGCGAAAAATAATTGGTACTTCTTTTTTCTTTTTTTTTAAAACAGTATTTGCCGCGATATCCTTCGATGAAGTATTTCAATGAATAAGATAAAACGAATAGCTGAGGAAGCAATTCGTTACTACATGTATTTTTGGAACAAAAACGAGAATTAAGGCCATGGCGTAGAAACGAATCGCTTACTTAACATTACCAAACGCCCAATTTTCGACTGTCCCAAATTGATCGAGTTTGCAGACGACATTTCAAAATGCGATGAAATTGAACAAGAAAATCTTCTGGTAGGGCAGAAAACATTATTGGAAAAGGAAGAATTGTTCGTGAAGAGCAATTTCTCCTTTTCCCACCATGTTTTACAGAGTCTTCTACTTCAAACTGGTCAAATGTCGTTATTGCTTGGTAATGGGTTAAAAAGGGCATACGTACGTTTCGCCTTTTACAGATATAACATATTGCGGTTGCGACAATGTGACTTAATACCAAAGACTACGTCATTTTGTGCATCATACGCACAACAATTAATGAAGATGATAGTAACATTTCATGATACTAGCAACCGTACCAAATAAGGATTTTAAAAATGACGTGGTTTGAGGTATACAGTGAAGCCTCGTTTATCCGGACCCCGATTATCCGAATGTCTCGCAATCCGAACGAAATTGTAAGGGAACGGAATTAGTTGACCAGGTTGTTGCAGACAACTTTTGAAAACATTGTGGGAAAAGGAGTAATTGCTCTTGACGAGCAATTTCTCCTTTTCCCACAATGTTTTCTGCCATATCAGAAGATGATTTTTGGGACGGTCGACAATTTGGCGTTTGCTAAAGTGTTATAAGTATACACGTGCATACAGACCGTTTATGCCTTAATGTGTATAAGAACATGCTCTACTTCAATAGTCCGGATGAATCGGTAATCCGGACATTTTGTTGGGAACGGACGTGTTCGGATTAACGAGAACTCACTGTAATACATACAAATGTTAATTAAATGTGAATAAATTACCTACCTTCTAATCCAGACGTTTTTGTGATTCTAAGTTGATATGTTTTGGTGATATATTTTAGTAAGCAAAATAATTTGTAAAATATAGTCCTTATATCCTTATTGAAATGTATGTATGTTTATGTTTAAATGTATTTGTTTGCATGACGAGATATGTTTGTACGTATAAGTCATTAAAATTCTATTCTATTCTATTCATATGCGTAGCTGCCATTCCCGCTAAAATCATGGTACATGTACACTTTGTCTCAGAATCGTATTATTTCTGTTCATTCAAATCGACTTAAGTGATGGGTTCAACAGCTTTGGAGTTATATATGATTTTTTTGCCATATTTACATAAGAATAATAATTCTTTATTTTCTGTGTAAGTTCGAATTTGAATAAGTTTGGATACGCCATTAATAAGGGTTTTATTGGTAGTCGTTTGATGCCTATTGGAGAACTTTTTCAAATTTGAATTTCATTCTAATTTATTGAAACCTTTTCATCTTGAATGAAAGAAGAAATGCATAATCTTTTCATTGACATGTAAAACGATGACTCTCAATCCTTAGTGCTTAAAGTCACTCGTAACTACTCGGGTATTTCCATGACCTAAGGAAAACGCTCGTATATAGGTGAACGACTACACATTTTGTGTTATATGTCCCGGCTAAAATCATATTTCCTTTGGGCGTCCACGTTGAGTAGTTAAATGTATATTAAATATGAAAGTTTTGAACAACATTTAAGATATTTACTTTGGGTCGGTAACTGAAACATAGTACTTAAATTACAAGTTGTGGTAATTCTATGTTTTCTTAATTAAATTGAACGATTTAAGATTAATATTTGAAAACGTAAATGAAAGTAATCTTGCGAAAAGCAATATGGCGGCTTCCAAGTGTTCTGTTAGAAGAGCTTTCATTGGATAAACCCGATGAGTTCAGTATGGGTGAGAGCTTTTATTATGAATTGATAATGCTCCTCCTGCGTGGGTTCAAATCTTGGTAGGGGACTATTTGGCTTCTCATGAGAGATAGCCTCCCAGCTGACTTATGGCATGTCTGTTGATCTATGCGGCTTGAACAGAGCCTTTAGCAGCTTTTCGATTTCTTCCGGTTTTTTTTTCATACGTTTGGCACGAAATTCAGCCTAAAACTGCTGAGCAAAAAAACACCCTGCGCGTAAACATGACGACTTCAAGTACGTTTGAAATTAGCTGATAATGACAAATTAACGCTTTTAGCGCACCATTCTATAAATAGGTCCTCCAAAGACGCGGAAATTACGTACGTATCTCTTCGCATTGGATGTATGCATTGGCAATGTCCTTCAAATGATCTCGATTCACCACACTTGCATTGGAATGTTGATTAAACTAACATGGTAAAGGGTGAAAGTGCTCGTATCAAGTTTTATCTTGCATTTTGCACAGCATTTTGGGAGGTGTTTTAAGAAAATTAAGTTACGGTTATTCCTGACTCGGGTTCCGTAGGGATCCTCTTTGGCAGTGCCTTACCAATGTTTCGGTTTTATTTGGATAGAACCGCTGTGACGAAAGGAGAAACTTCTTGTATCAATCTTTCCTTAAACCGTGTTTATCCCAGTACTGCCAAAACACTTTTATTTTTCAAACTTTAAAAAGCGTCGTGTGCTGCCTGTTTCAATTTGAACGAATAAATGAAAACCCTTATCAGTCGTCTGCTACCTCTTTGATTTTGGACAAGTCAACGGAATCCCATATCAGTGTCTGCTACATCTTTGAATTTGGAAGAATCAATGGAACCCCTTGTTATCGTCTGCTACCTCTTTGAATTTGGGCGAGTCAATTTAACCCTCGTCTGCTACCTCTTTGAATTTGGACGTATCAATGAAAACCCTCGTCTGCTAGATCTTTGAATTTGGACGAGTCAGTAAAACCAATTCCTGCTGTCTGCTTTCTATTTGAATTTGGACAAGTCAACGAACATTCTTATCATCGTCTGCTACCTCTTTGAATTTGGACGAGTCAGTTAAACAATTTACTGTCGTCTGCTTGCTCGTTGAATTGGGCAAGGCAATAAAAATCCTATTTCATATGTAATGCCTCTTTTAAAATATGTACTAGTTAATAAAACCCACAAGGGGAACTATGCTTATCGGTCTGTACAATACCATTATTGTACGGTAATATTTGAATGGTGTATCGATTTACACGCCGACACTTAATACTACGTCGGCGCTGTTTACGTGGAAATGTTTGATTTTTATTTTGTTTGATTGTTTGATGTTTTTGTTGTTGGCTGATTTGTTTTTATGTTCTAGACGCTTGATAAATCGATTGATAAATTGACGTTCGGTCGGTTGTATGTGTGTCAGATTGATTGTATGTCAGATTGATTGTATGTCAGATTGATTGATTGATTGATTGATTGATTGATTGATTGATTGATTGATTGATTGATTGATTTAAGTTAAAACTTCATAATAAATTCACAAATGTAAAGTCACATTCCTAGTCCCATAGCCCGGGTTTAAGTACAAACAAATTGTCCCCTTTTCGTACTCAGACACTATTGGTTAAAGCTTAAAATTTAATATTTCAGATAAAAATAACTTTTCAATGTCCTATATCGCTGCCCGATATGTTCTCTAATAATCGAGAGCACTGTCTCACAAAACGAGATTTTATTGAAAGGAATGTCTCACAAAACGAGATTTTATTGAAAGGAATGTCTCACAAAACGAGATTTTATTGAAAGGAATACCTCACAAAACCAGATTTTATTGAAAGGAATATATCACAAAACGAGATTTTATTGAAAGGAATATCTCACAAAGTGAGATTTTATTGAAAGTAATATCTCACCATACGAGATTTTATTGAAGGGATATATCACAAAATGAGATTTTTTTTCTTAAAATGGTATGTAAACGAACAAAATAACAACACTAATCTACAGAGTTACACAAAAACTAGATTACTGATGTACCTTTCGCAATCGTGTTTTGGAGATATAGCACACTGTTCTTAAGCAGATATAGTTAACCGTTAAACGGTTTATTTCTTAAGCGAGGATCTAACTTTAAGTTATCCACAGGTAAGCGTTGGCATATCTTATTTAAAACTATCTTAACAATGTTCTTACAAACGTTTGACTGTACATGTGTGTACATAGTTTATGTCATATGAAAATTACTAAAATCCGTAAGAGTTTGCCATCGAAGCAATGAAGGGTACAGAAACTCGTTTCACTTCATTAAATGGAACATGGATGTTCAGCAACTATAGAACAGATAAATTGAAAACGGCCATATTTTGTATACTGTTGAACGCAAATCCAAAATTGTTTAAGTTATTTCACGGCTTTCCTGGATACACCAGTACAAGGGTAGGGATCTGAAGTGTCTTGCTAAAATCACTCCAACAAATCCAGAGGTGTTGCTGGGACCCGAGCCCTGGACCCGCGAGTTCTAAGTCCGCCAATAAAACCACATGGTCACGCAGGACCCTACCATTTATTTAGTGACGAGGATTCATTACTTATCCATGTAAACGTGTGTAACATACAGAGAGCAGTCTGTGATAAAGTCCCTTTAACCCTTTACCAAACAATGACGATATTTTACCACTTTGTTGCAGACGACTCTGGAAATCATTATGGGAAAAGAAGAAATTGCTCGTGACGAGCAATTTCTCCTTTTCCCACAATGTTTTCGTCTCTTTTAGAAGATTATTATCCAATTTCATCATATTTTGAAATGTCGTCTGCGAACTATTTCAGTTTTGGGACAGTCGAAAATTTGGCGTTTGGTAAAGGGTTAAGTTAAGGGTGGCATTGATTTATGGGATTCGGATCCAATGACCCGCGACGCTTACATGTTCAGAACACGTTCTCTGCTTACCGAGGCTCTTAGCCATACATCACGGCGTTTAACGGGTTGGCATCAGTCGACTTTTCAAGTAGAGTAGACCATTTATCAATTCTCATTCGGCGCGCGTACTAGCCATGTATACAGGAAGCAAAATCGAGAGTGATTAATATAAGTTGAAAAAAAAAAATAGATAAGTTTAAGAAAAAAAAAAAAAGATAAATTTTAAACTAACTACAGTAGATTATCTATACCTCGAACTTCTGATTGTCGAACCCTTCTATACGTCGAAGTAAGTACGGGCTTCCGAAAAGTTTGCTCTCAATTCTACGTTATTTTTATATTCCAGTCATCTATACGTCGGACTCTCTCTATGTCGGACATTTCCAAGAGGTCCCTTCAACTTCGAGATATAGAAATGGAATACTGTAAATACAGTCTAACTTGTGTTAAGCAGCCACCCTTTTGAGCAGTCAACCTGTCTTAAACAGCCAATTTACTCTGTCCCATAGGCTGGCCTCTTAACACAAGTTTGACTGTATATTTAATCTTTTTACCATTCCGGAAAAAGAATAAGGATTATGGTTTTGTCAAATTCAAACTTCAAACCTACCCTTCAGAGGTAGAAACTTCTCCTTGGCCGACGTTCTACCCATGAACCACTCTCCACCACATAAAATGTAAAGCGACCCGTGGTTTCCAAAGTCTAAAATTAGTAAAGCGTTAAGCGTTAAGTCATGTTAAGCGTACATACTTTTCGTTTCCAACGTGGTTTACATTTACTCAAAATTATAGGTTTAAATTACAATGGAATACTACCAACATTACGCGTTATTCAAAGAAAAATATCGATAAACCACCCTTTGATAAACAGGACTCGTCTAGGCAAGCTATAAATAGCTCGATTTGAGTTTCAAATTGGCCTTTTCTGGTTAGTTTCGTCAGTTTGCATTGTTTTTGCGATAAGAACGGCGTGTTTCATATGTTGGATTTATTTCGCAAATCGATGTTTTAGATGTAAATATTGAGAACTGTGCTATTTCCCATTGTTAAAGGTATGCGTCCTGTTTTTTGTTTAATTTTGAATCATGGTATCATTTGAAAGTCAATTTGAAATAAATTAATTCATTCAATTTGGTTCGATGCCATGACAGCGTTAACTTGGTTATATTATGTCGACAGTTCATCTTTTCACTTGTCCTTGATAATCCACTGGTGTGGCGGTAGCCTCTTGTAAATCGACCAAAAAAAGACGACCGATTGATTGATTGATTGATTGATTGATTGATTGATTGATTGATTGATTGCTTGATTGATTGATTGATTGATTGCTTGCTTGATTGATTGATTGATTGATTGATTGATTGATTGATTGATTGATTGATTGATTGATTGATTGATTGATTGGTTGATTGATTGATTGATTGATTAAATGCCTGCTTGTTTTTAAGGTTACTCTTTGGTTGATAAATTGGTTGTTTCAACATAGACAGGCGGCAGGCGGTTGCTATCTTGCCTATTGCTTCGTAAATATGTTGAATGATTGGTTGATTGATTGATGGATTGGTTGGTTGGTTGATTGCTTGGGTGCTTGCGTAATTGATTGATTAATTGGTCGATTGATTGATTGATTAATTGATCGATTGCTTGATTGATTGATAAACCACTGAATTGATTTGCGAGTTACCGATCGTTTTTTAATGATAAATTAATTGGTTGGTTGAATTACTAGTTGGTTTGTTGATTAGTTGGTTAGTTAGTTCTGCAATGAAATATAGCCCACGGTCGAAGATGATAACTGTTTCGATTTCGAATAGCAAAGGATAGAATAATTCTAGGTCAAACAGGATAGATTGGATGTAAACAGATTTTATAAGTTACAATACTGATAGACTTGAATAAAATAGGATTGAACATGATATCGAAGGAAAGTGAAAATAGACTCTGCTGGTGAAAGAGTAGGATAACATAAAAGGACAGACTAGGATAGAACATGATGGGATATGAAATCTGATATCGTATGGTATGATAGAATATGGTAGAACGGTATATTATATGATAGGAAAGAATAAGATAGGCGAGAAAATGATAGGATACGTAAATGTAGAATAGAACAGAATAGACTAGAATAGAATATTACATAATAAGATAAAATATGGTAGAACAGTACATAATAGGATATGGTTAGATTAGATAGGATATGAAATGATAAGGTGAGATACGACAAGGCAGGATAGGTCAATACACATTAACCCTTTCCCAAACGCCCAAAGTTTTCGACTGTCCCAAAATGAAAGAGTTTGCAGACGACATTTCAAAATGTGATGAAATTGAAAAATCTTCTTCTGATAGGACAGAAAACATTGCGGGAAAAGGAGAAATTGCTCGTTGCCCCACACACACACGATAATTACTGTCTATTCAAGTCTTTTAAAGCAGTCCTTCCACTGAAGAGTTCAATATTGTCTCGCCCAAGTTTGTTTCTACTTTCTATTGTTAATGTCTTTTCCAACGATATCTTGCCCGAGTTTGTTCTTCCTGTCATTGTCTTGTCCAACATCGTTTTGTTCGAGTCTGTCATGACCACTTTTGTCTGTTCCAAATGTATGTTGATCATATCAATAAATGATTTAAATCTGAAAGATTTATTAACACGGAAAATTATTTAATGTCGAATGCATTGTGTTTCAAAAGCATACATCCTGTTATTGTACTTACACACAAGAAAATGCGGTTCATCTAGTCATGGACAAGATAACTCTGAGTGGCCTCTGTGGTCGAGGTATTAATGTCGCGGACTTTTAATAATGGTCCCTCATCGCTTTGGGCTTGATTCTCTTCCAAGGAAGGAAAACATAAAATACAATAGCCTCGACTATGTGTCTAATATTTTCTGATGAAACTATGTGTAATGATAATGCGAATGCAAATCATAGAGTCTTATAAAACAAACCTACTTTCATCATGATTTAAACGAATTAGCTTATTTCAATTGAAATAACTTGATATAGAAAAAGCCACATCTTGATGCATATTTCACACACAAAGTGAAAAAATCGGCTTAATTTATCAAGATATTAATTTGAATAAGTTATGTCGAAACTATTCTAATGCAAAAATCATGTTTTACCACTAAATTAATGATCAGAAACGGGTTATATAAAATTGTCCGTTTACATCGTTAATTAGCCGGTGCCGTCTACGTATATTATCCGTTGTATTAAAATTTCTCTTTTTTTTACCATGTGCAGGGCTTATCAAAATTTAAAAACCGAAATTATTGAGAAGTATCAGTTAATGTGCGTTAAAATTGCCAAAACAATGTCAATAAGAGTTTGAAACCTTTAGATATGATTGAAATATTGTCTTTTAAATCAACTTTGAAGAGTTCGAACTTATTTCTGCTCCACATTTTTGGTTTGTTTTTGAATACCGGAACATGTCGAACGCAAATATCAGTTTATATCAATGAACAAATATATAACATGTTCCGTCAGATATTTAAAACATGAAACTTTGTCGTATCTGCTCAGATATTAAAGAAATAAACACACCCGTCATCTCATGTCAACACGATTTATCGGTATAGAAGCCGGTGCCTGTACGTATAGAATAAGAAGCAATGCAACGCTCGATTATACGCATAGAAGCCGTTTTGATTAACCACCGTGAGTTTGAAGCTAACTCGGGTGGTCCAAGCTGTACATAACTGTGTTATAATGAAATATCTACATCTTGAACATTCAGACTAGTTTGAATCGGATGAGTCTGTGCTGTCGCTAGCATATACTGGATTGAATTGGATTTGGACTACACTGTATAAGCTATTTTTAAGAGAATGGGTTAAAAATAATTTTCTTCCGTTGGGACAATGTTGTTTCGCGTAGATTAGTTATCGCTGTCATTTTAGGCATAATTCCAAAACTTTATACAATTTATATCGGAGCCAAAAAGGAAGACAATATTAAGCAATTGCAAATATCTTTCAGAGAGCAATACTTTTCGGGATGAAATTTTGAACATGTTTGTTGTTTCTTGACCATCGATGTATCTCATTTCTTGCATTCGGAACACCTCGGCCATTTCTTAAAATAACATCGGAGGTAATGGGGAGCCATTTTTGAAAGTAGGTCAGCAACGAAGGGCCAATCGTATCAACTCGGCAATCCCCGTTACTAGTCGGGGATTGCCGAAAAGAGCCGATTGACAAAATATGAAACAAAGATGTGTTGATATTATCATCTTTAATGAAAAGGGTAAAAAAAACATTCAATTGTGATATATAACCAATTTGTGTGTATTTAAATTCATATTTAGTGCCTGTGTGCATTTTGCGTTATCCGCCGGAAATAAGGCGAATTACCCCAGGATTTCTGGTGTATTCATGTACTGCCTTCGAGGTATATCTACCGACTTGTTACGGGGATTGCCGAGTAGATACGAATGACTTTCTTGTAGTAGCGTCACCGTGGTCTAGTGCTTAAAAGGCGTCCGCCTCGGGACGGGGAGGTCGAAGGTTCAAGCCCCACGGGAGGTGTTTCTCGTCGGACTTGTTCCGGAATGGCAGGTTTGTGAGTGGCGTGCTAGTTAAATTTATGGTTTTCGACTTATATTCGCTTAGCGCCTGGCATAGTGATTACACTGATAAAGGTACTTAGTATAATCAGGAAAACGTGTCTCATAAGTCAAACTGGCTCGCCCTTACACTAGCGGTGACAATGTTATAAACAAAACCCTATTGTATCATCGCTCTAGAAAATTAATGTTTTGCATATTGATTTCAATGTGTGTTGATTATTGTTTTTGTCGAGGCCATATTCTATGTTTTTGTAAATGTACATAAACCATAAAAGACGTTTTCAACATTAGTTAAGTCATAGTAAAATTGTTTGTCTAGGCCATATTCTATGTTTTTGTAAAGGTACATAAACCATAAAAAACATTTTCAACAATAGTTAAGTCATAGTAAAATTGTTTGTCTAGGCCATATTCTATGTTTTTGTAAAGGTACATAAACCATAAAAGACGTTTTCAACATTAGTTAAGTCATAGTAAGATTGTTTGTCTAGGCCATATTCTATGTTTTTGTAAATGTACATAAACCATAAAAGACGTTTTCAACATTAGTTAAGTCATAGTAAAATTGTTTGTCTAGGCCATATTCTATGTTTTTGTAAAGGTACATAAACCATAAAAGACGTTTTCAACATTAGTTAAGTCATAGTAAAATTGTTTGTCTAGGCCATATTCTATGTTTTTGTAAAGGTACATAAACCATAAAAAACATTTTCAACATTAGTTAAGTCATAGTAAAATTGTTTGTCTAGGCCATATTCTATGTTTTTGTAAAGGTACATAAACCATAAAAAACATTTTCAACAATAATTAAATCATATATAGGAGGTCAGCGCGCCTCGTAAGCGCCCAAAGAGAGTTACCCCTCTATGATTGACTCGGTCGGTTAATGCCAACGTGTTTGTATATGAATGAACACATATCATCGAACATATCATCGAACATATCAACCTACATATCATATGACCAGACGTTGGTCTCAATTACCAATTAATGCAAACCCTTCCCCAAATCGGATAATGTTACGGGTCTAAAATGATATCATAAACCGGCGTCAAATGTAAAGTATTGATATCTAAAGTCACGTCATTAGATCGCTTGAAAATAACTCGTCACAATAATGATCATTTAGATGATGTTATTATCTATATGTCTGTCATATGATATACTTATTGTTTTAACAGGTGGAATGTTATATCAGACCCTTTCCATTGACCGTGGCCAAACTGCACGATATAGTCGTGCATACATTGGCTCTACTTTATCTCTCAATACTACCAACACAGTTGCCAAAAAACTCATTTGGTCATTATGTTTACAACTAAAATTCCGTCATTTGCGGTTGTTAATATATTCTATAGTCAAATGTCGTTGTAAGCCTTATAAATCTATTATATGAGTTTATCGCCCAATGCGATACAAAACCCCGTGAATCACACGAAAATAAAACAAGAGAGCACAGCTACCCCAGTCATGCATATGATTTACACAATGTACTCTCACAATTAACATTGTTTCTACCAATGTACTTCCGTCTGGTTAAAAATACATTTTATTGTTTACTTATGAATTGCGATAGCTATTTAAATATCAGGAAGTTTGCACATTACTTTTATTTGCTTTTATACATTATGGCAACATACATGTATCTTTCATTCACCCAATCGAACAACCATGCAAATATTTTTAAAGTCAATTCAAACTGTCTTGCTTCAGCAATGAGACTTACCAATGGAATCCTTTTTACAGTCTCATACAAAGCTTGTGTCGAGTGGAAACAAACAATACCTTCCATTATAAGACTATATTTCACACATGTGTTTGAAATAGTTTTACTTGTGAGAGCCCTGTCACTTATAGTAAGTTGGGGTTTCCTAAGTAAAACTCTTTCAGAAAAAGGTACGAAATTCATTCGATTAGTACTATCGGAAAACCAATTATTGTTGTTCTATAGCGTAACGTCTTTTTATAGTGTTAACCATTATCCATTCAATAAGTTCGTTTATTTGAGACCGACATAATCTAGTGTACAGGATGTTATTATTGATATGTTTGTCACATGCTATTATTGTTTGAACTTGCTGTATGATATGTCAGACCTGTTTATAAACTGTGTCCATTTTGCACGACATGCTCGTGCAAGCCTCAACTCAATTATATCTCACAATACTATTTACTTGTTAAAAGGCCTCTTTGACGATCAACCCTTTATGACATTATATTCGGAGTTGACATTCTGCTATTTGCAGTTAATCTTAGATTCAAATGTTTATTACAGCTCTGAACCTAAAGCCGTTAAGTTATTTCCGCTTTACATAATGCTTACCAAATGTTTATGGTCAATATATTTTAAGATGCTTTTTTATTGGATACATGATAGAGTCACTGTAAGTTTTTTTATTTATTGAATGTACCGGACAATTGAATCAAACGCCACGTGAATTACATGAAACTACAACAAATAAAGAATACAGCCATGGCAGCTTTGCAAATGGTCTAAAAACTGTATTGTCCCATGTAGCATTGCTTCTACTGCTGTGCATTTATCATGTAAAATTTGTTCGCTACTATTGCTTCATAAATTACTGTGGCTGTTCAAAAGTCGCGAAAATAACAAAATACTTATGTATGTTCTGTATATTATATTACCAATGTCTTAATATTATCACTATTAGATATTATAGGATGAATACATACAACATGCAAAAACATCAAGACAAACATGTCTCTTCATCATGCAAACACACAAACAAACGCTGTACAAATCGCACGAACTCGTCTTCTTTACTAAGGTATAAAAACTCAAACAATGCTGGTCTTCCCACTAGCAAACATGACAACGTATGACATCATCCATCTAGCTTCTCTTAATGTTAATGGATTAAGAGAAAATTTGAAAAGGGAAAGGCTTAAAATATGGATCAAACAACAGAAGATTGACATAGTCTTCATACAAGAAACGCATTTTACCAACGACATAATAACGAAAGTCAACAAGCAATGCAGTGAATGGAACACATACCATTCTATTGGTACAAACTACAGCTGTGGATGTACAATCTTATTATCAAAGAAATTGCCTTTTAAATGTAAACTCCAAGCATTAGATTCAAGCGGGAGATTTATTATCTTAAATATCAATTTAAACAATGAAGAGTATACACTTGTTAACATATATGCCCCTAATATGGCAAAACGAAGAAACGACTTCTTTAACCTCATTAACAACAATGTGAAAGAATTAACACAAAGTCTCCTCATAATAGGCGGAGATTTCAATGATATACTTAATCTTAACGACAGAATAACCATAAGCTCCAATGCAAAAAAAGTGCCTGTATCAAACTTGTCAAAAATCATGCAATCACAAAAACTAAAAGATATGTGGAAAATAAGAAACCCGAACAAATATCAGTTTACATGGAAACGTCAAAATTCAACAGAAAAAAGCAGAATAGACTTCTGGCTTATCCAAGAAACTCTTATGCCTTCAGTATACAGTTGCGACATCAGACCAGCACAAATTAAAAGCACATATCATTTAGCAATCTCTCTCAAATTAAAAATGTTCAATAACAAGGGTAATGGATACTGGAAAATAAATAATTCTCTATTAAAGGACAAAACTTACATTAAAGAGATAAACAACTTGATTGCCAGTCTTTCGTCACAGCAAAATCTTAACAACAAATACGACCCCCAAGTATGGTGGGAATTTTTGAAATGCCACATCAAACAAACAACCATAAACTACTCAGTAAAGAAATCTAGAAACACAAAAAATAGACTTAAAAATCTTGAGCAAAACCTTAAAGCACTACTTGAAAACAATAGCAATAACACAGATGAAATAAAAAGATTAGAGGATGAAATACAAGATATATACGAAATAAAAGACAAAGGTGCACAGATCAGATCACGTATACAAATCGTTGATGAGGTTGAAACCAATCTAAAATATTTTTTAAACCTAGAAAAGTCGAGACAATCTCGAAAAGTAATTAACTCCCTTACTGTAAACAACAAACGGTTGGTCACTCTACCAGAAATTTTAAATGAAGAAGTCAATTTTTTCAAAACTCTTTATAAATCAAACGGTATAAAAGAAGAAGATATCGACACATACTTATCAAACATTTATTTGGAAGCTAAATTAGACGACTATTCTTCAAAATTATGCGACGGTGTTCTGACGTCAAATGAACTTAGGGAAGCAGTTTCTGGCATGAAACACAATAAGAGTCCAGGTAGTGATGGTCTCTCTGTTGAGTTTTATAAAGTCTTCTGGTCACACCTTGAGACACCTTTTACGGAATCATTGAATTATGGTTATAGACACGGTCACTTTTCTAATACTCAAAAACACAGCATTTTATCACTAATATTCAAGAAAGGCGACCCAGAAAATATAGAAAACTGGCGCCCGATCTCCTTATTAAACGTTGATTATAAGATAGCAGCGCGTGCCTTAGCAAAACGTTTACAAACAGTTCTTCCCAAATTAATTAACACCGATCAGCAAGGTTATTTAAAAAACAGATTCATAGGTTATAATATAAGACACATACATGATATAATTGACTACACAGATGAACTAAATATAGAAGGTGCTCTACTATTTTTAGATTTTAGAAAAGCTTTTGATACAGTGGAATGGAACTTTATCTTTAAAGTATTACACCATTTTGGTTTCGGAAATTCTTTCATTCAATGGGTTAAAATCATTTATAATAATATTACGGCTAATGTTCTTAACAATGGTTTTATGTCACAAAAATTTATGTTAAGTCGCTCAATTAGACAGGGCTGTCCTTTGTCATCTCTACTATTCATTCTAGTAGCAGAAATTACGTCAACAAAAATAAGAACATGTAATGAAATTAAAGGCATTGAAATCAATAACGGAAACATAAAACAAATGAAAATCACCCAGTTAGCTGATGATACAACTCTCTTCCTCAAAAATGAAAACGAAATTGGAATCGCACTAGATATCATCGACGAATATGGAACCTACTCTGGCCTCAAACCTATTAATTCCAAAACCGAGGCTATGCTTATAGGAAGATCAAAAAAGTCGAAACAACATGATTTAAATGTAATAAAATGGACTACAGAAATTAAAGCGCTAGGTGTTTACTTTGGAATAAATAAAACAATATGCCAAGAAAAGAATTGGGAATCAAAATTTGAAAAATGCAGACAGCTTATAAACAAATGGAAACTAAGAAATCTCTCCTTCCTAGGCAAAATTAAAATAATAAAAATGTTACTTCTTCCCCAATTTACATATCTCTTCCACTCTCTATATGTAACGGATCAAATTATAAACTCTATAGATAAAATGTTTTTCGAATTTCTTTGGAATGGCTCAAGAGAAAAAATTAAACGCACGACACTGATAGGCCACAAATATGAAGGCGGAATAGACATGATTGACATTAGAGCTTTTGTTAAAACACTTAAATTCAACTGGATCAAAAGACTCTTATCAAACCATTCAAACTCAAGTTGGCAAGAAATTCCAAGGTTTTATTATGACCAATTCGGCAAAAATCTCTTGATATTTTATAGTGATTGAGAATCTATCAATAACCTTCCAAAAACTAAATACAAGCTGCCATCCTTTTATCATCAACTATTAAAAACATGGCTAGAATTAAACAGAACCATATTAAACAATAAGAAATGTAACACTTTGTTTGATCTCCGAAAACAAGTCATCTGGGGGAATAAATTCATAAAAAATTCTTCAAATAAAACTCTGTTATTTCACAGATGGATAGATTCAGATATTCTATTTATAGATAACATCCTATCTGAAAATGGCACTTTCTGCGAAACAAAAGTCCTACAAAATTTAAAAGACAAGAGAAACTGGTTGAGCGAATTCAATATCATAGCATCATCAATTCCACGCTCATGGAAAGAAATTATCAAGAATAATGCCCCTTTAAAATCAAAAGTAAAAACTGAACTTAAACTACTGGGATCGAGTACTTTCAACATAAATAAACTTTCAAACAAGCAGGTATATAACACGTACATGAAGAAATCCTTCGAAAAACCATTTATTCACTCCTTTTGGAAAACTAGGTTTAATACAAACGTCCCCTGGTCACGTGTGTATGAATCAATCCATAACAATAGTCCTCATAACAAAATTATACAATTTAGGTATAAACTTATACACAATATAATCGCAACAAAAGAAAATCTTAAGAAATGGAAAATAGACAATTCAGACCAATGCAATGTCTGTAATTGCACTGAAACATATGAGCATTTCTTTATCACATGTAGAAGCATCGCAAATATTATTCAAATCTTTAATAACATATTTATATCAATGCTATACGGACACAATATCATCAACCTTCAATCATTCATACTAGGTTACAAAACAAATTTTAAACAACATGAAAGTACCAATTTCTTGTTAAATATAATGTCATTTACGCTGTATAACACGTATTATATGTCAGAAAAACGAACTAAAAGTATAGATGTAATGACTGTCTTTAAAAGAGAATGCAATGTTGCTTTATCTATATTAGAGGAAAATGGCACAAAACAAGTCACAAAGTAGATGCTTCAAAAAGTTGTTAACCAGTTCTAATTCATTTGCGTTCGTCAACTTTTTACCGACTTCTCGGTCGGCCAGCTGTTCTCCTATTTATCGCACGTTTTATGTAATACAGATTGACTTCGATCATCTTGCTCTAGCAAGGTACCTTGAAATCCCTTCTTCAGCACATAAACAAAATCCCATCTCTCCTTCTAAATTTCGCTTTCGCTTTAGATCGAGAAATAATGGGCCACACATTAATCGACATCCGCCCAAAGACTCATCTCACTGCCCCATACAGTAATCAACAAATACACATACACCCACTTCACTACCCCATACAATAATTAACAAATACACATACACATACCACACTGCCCCATACAAAAATCCAAAAATACACATACACACTCCCACTGCACCAACTCATTTATAATCAACTCAGGCAATTTTTACTCTACTCGCCTAAAACAAAACAAACAAACGAAAAACCACAACTAATAAGGATGGCACAATTTGATATTTATAATAATTTTATCTAATATGTTACTTTTCTTTTTCATGAAGACAATTTCATGATATAACGATAATGATAATTGACTCATATTTGTAATATATCTATGTCTTGTTTATAAAATGAAATCTGCTCTTTCATATTTCATCAATAAAACTGTTATGTAACAAAAAGATTGAAAAAAAAAGGATAAATGAAAGAACAATTACGGTGGACAGAAGAGAAACTGCTCATAATGAACAATTCCTCCTTTGATCATGATGGCTTCCTTTCTTTTTTTTACGCAATAGACATTCGTAGGTGTAAGCATGATATATTTCTAATACCGGAAATTGTTCTTTAACCAATGTATATTCTCGTTCAACCTTCATTATGTAACTGCTTACATCGATTTTATTTTATATAACCTTTATATGAATGCATGATATAAATTCCTCCAAATTATTTTAAAAAGAACTTTGTAAACCACATAACTGAATAAAAAAAAAAAAAAAAAAAGATAATTTAACGGGTCTAAAATGAAATCATAAACCGGCGTCAAATATAAAGTATTGATACAGTTTTGAAAGTCGTTAAATTGCTTGGAAATCACTCGTCACAATAATGTTAATGAATAGAATAGAATGGAATTTTAATGACTTATACGTACAAACATATCTCGTCATGCAAACAAATACATTTAAACATAAACATACATACATTTCAATAAGGATATAAGGACTATATTTTACAAATCATATTGCTTAAGGCCTTCTACGATATATCACCAAAATATATCAACTTAGAATTGCAATGTTAATGTAACGGGTATAAAATGACATAATAAACCGGCGTCAAATATAAAGTATTGATATTGAAACTCACTTAATGAGACTGATAGGAAATCACAATATTTTTTATTTGTTAAATCATATTAGATGAAATTGCCGCTTTAACTCCATTCAAAGCATTATTTAACGATCTTTTTTAAAATTTCAAAACTTAAAAAATGTTACAAAAATAGGAGAGGGCATATCTCTAATGTTGTGGCCCAATCCAAAAACAATTATCTTTTTGCCTTTTCATGTCTTCTTTAAATACATGTTTATCTTTTTGTTGTATATATATTATAATGTATATGTATTGTAACTCATCTAGAAATAATGCAATAAAACATGATTAAACTATAGGAAATCACTGTGACAAAAAGGAGAAATTGCTCGAAACGAGCAATTTCTCCTTTTTGTCACAGGGATTTCCTAAATGTTTTATACAGGATATTTAAATTTCGCGTTTAAATGAAGCTATGGTTGTTCTAGTTGTACTAAAACAAAGGGTATATAAAAAATAACCAAACAATCCCGCATTATAGACCTAACTGATAGCCAAAAGCATTGAACCGAACCGTCTTTTGATAACTATACAATGACGTATTGACATGCAGATCCTAAAGTCTTTAGACAACTTTATTGATTAAAGATTTATGTCAAACTGCGCGCTATTGACCGGTCAATGAACCCTGGTTCGATACACTTGTTTTTGCATTGGGCTTACTGCCGTTTCAACAATTTTAATCTACATAAAGGGTATTCTTGAATGGATGCTTTCATTTACGTTTTATTAAGGAATACCTTCGGCTCTTTTATTGAGATTGTTCCTGGATTTACGAGGACTAAGCCATTGCAAATAAGCGTTTCCCCACAAAACACCTGTGGCGTGCTAGGGGAACGAACCTAGGACCTCTGGATCCCAGGTTGCGTTACTTTTAGCCACTTTATTATGCGGGGTCCCTTGGGTGAAAATTTCGCGCCATATTTTAAGGCATATAATATCACATATCATGTCTGTCCTATAATAAACGAAATATTCTGAAGGATTGTTTGATTTAGCAGTGATATGGGACACTTTTACAACACGGATAAAAGTGTTATAATGTCATTCAGCCCTCGGAATTTCGGGTCTTAACAAAGACGGATTAAATCTTTCAAGCAAATAAAGAACGTAATGTGTATCACTAGTTATTTCTATAAAGAAGCAATGAAATCATTTGTCACATTTGTTTCTAAAGACTTCTGGAACAGGGTATCGTTTTACTAAAGGACTTACGGAAACTATTTGCGTTAGTAAAAACTGATAAACATTGATAGTATCTTAAATAAAAACACAGTACATGTATTGCAATGTGACACGTCATTTGATGCGACTCGGAGAGACGACTCCAATGATGTGTTACTTTGCAATATTGCTTATCTTACTATTGGAATAAGGAGGAAGGTTGTTTTGAATTTGCGGAAATTCTTAGCGTTACTTGTTTAGTAAAATGCTACCCAGGTGCTGAAAAAAAGATATTTTATGAGGCTAATAAGCGAGATTTTACCGACATTAAAAACCATTTGTGTAAGCCATGTTAATGCGGTTTGTTGTTTAAGAGCGGTTTGTTGATTAAGATGATTTCTTTTGTGGTTAAACTTTCATTTCTTAAAATTCCTACCACAACTTATCGTCATTTTCTTCTTCGGTGAAATATATAGCAGACGACTTTAAATCTATTTTCAAATCGTTAAAAAATATCTATGAAAAAACGACATTGCTGGTTTGATAACATTGTAATAAGTGTGACTGGAAAATGTTTCGAATATCGCCAGCAAATCACCCTTTTGTCACAATGTTTCTAAACGCCGTCTGCCGCAAATGTACAGTCTGTCGTCTGCATCAGAACTTGATACATTAGTGACGTCACATACACTCACGCGAGCACGTGTTCGAATAAAGGATTGGCGACGTTTTTGGTTTTTTTCGGAAGTGTTGTAATCTTTATTTACATCAGATTTCTCATGATTGCGCAATTAAAACATGTTTACAAAGTAAAAGTTCACTTCGTAAAAGTACATTGTCACACCGCGTTGGAGTTAAAATGACGAATCCAAATACTTCGAGGTTAAAATTAAAAGGAGGAGCCACCATGCAAGGTATAAGAGTTGAATTATGGATACTCTAACCTAAAAGGAACGAACAATTCAACATAAAACAATTAACTTACAACGATATTGCAGTAAAGAAACTACAGTGAAGCCTCGTTTATCCGGACCCCAATTATCCGGATGTCTTGCAATCCGAACGTAATTGTAAGGGAACGGACTTATTTGACCAGTTTGTTGCAGACGACTTTTGAAAACATTGTGGGTAAAGGAGAAATTGCTCGTGACGAGCAATTTCCCCTTTTCCCACAATGTTTTCTGCCATATCAGAACATTACCTTTGAATTTCATCACGTTTTGATATGTCGTCTGCAAACTCTTTCAATTCTGGACGGTCGACAATTTGGCGTTTGCTAAAGGGTTATAAGTATACACGTGCATACAGACCGTTTATGTCTTAATGTGAATAAGAACATGCTCTGCTTCATTAGTCCGGATGATTCGGTAAACCGGACATTTTGTTGGAAACGGACATGTTCGGATTAAAGAGACATCACTGTATGTGTTAATTGAAACTCGAAAAGTAAATATGTAACAAAACCCATATTCATTTCACATTAAACTCCATTAAAAGCCATCGAAGGAAACAAGTAATCCAAACATTCCCATTACGTCTGTTTCATCGCAAAATCTTTTTTTTTCTTTAATTTTGCAATTCTCGTCTGTCATAAAGGAAGACATTGCCACTTATCTTTAGGTAAAACGAATTTTAGATTTATATCCAACTCCCAACTTCTTCCTTTCATGTTTAGTTACTTGCACGCGTTAACGAACTTGCAGACAAAGGGTTAAAGAAAACTCAGCCACAAAAGGAACAAAATGCTCAAGAATAAGCACTGTTTCCTCTAACCACTGTCATATTTATTTTTACTTTTAATACAATATCGGATTGCTCTTGCCAATGTGCTCATCAAAGGTAATTTCTGTTGCTAACCCACTATTTGCTAAATTATCTCGTCGACTCAAGATGAGTGACCATCGAACTGGAGAAATAAATAGGCTGAATTTAAGATTTAAAACCAAACAGAGAGTCTTAACGTAGAAACCGTTGAGTTTCTTTGATGGAAATATGAAAGGAAGCGGGTATTTGTTTATTAGCAATGAAATCCCCACAAACATGATAAATTACATTTAAAGTAGTTTTGCTTTCATCTGCATTGTTTCATTTCAACCTTTGATGTTGTAATTGGCCTCCGGTGTAAGAGGACTAGTTTATATGCAAGATAGAAAAAAAAAACCGATAAAATAATGTAGTTCGGAGAAACCAACATGTCGGGTTAGTTTAAACATTTATTTTCCCTTATTTTACATGGAAATTGGGTTGGGCCACACGTTATACCAACTGAGAGGACGCCCCCCCCCCTACAATGTTTTATACAAATGTTCAAACAACTGTTATATACTAAGAAACAAATCAAATAAACTTAAATCTAAGTACACATAACGAAGGGCCGTTGCAAGACGGATGCAACCAAAGCTTATATAATCTGTGGTTACATCAGTATTGCACCAAGCCATGTCGGGTTATACAGTTGATTTCAGTAGTTTCACTGTAAAACCAAAACCACTATTCGAATAATCTATTGAAAAGTTTAACACAACGTCAACAATTCATCAGTCAAATACAAACGAATGAATAAATACTAAATAGCAGTACAGTTAACAACGAAATAACATTTCAGGTTGATTTAGAAATGCCTTAAAATGTGCACATCTCATCAATTATGCAAACCTTCAATTTTTTAAGGTCGCTTTAAAATTTGATTAAACAAATACCATAAACTCCGTAAACAACCCCTTATGCACACATGCCACTTAATATATCCTCCGTTAACCCTTTCCCAAACAATTTTTTTTCGACTGTCCCAAATTGAAAGAGTTTGCAGACGACATTTCAAAATGTGATGAAATTGGAAAATAATCTTCAGATAGAGCATAAAACCTTGTGGAAAAAGGCAATTTCGCCTTTTCCCACAATGTTTTCTAAAGTCGTCTCTCTCTCTCTCTCTCTCTCTCTCTCTCTCTCTCTCTCTCTCTCTCTCTCTCTCTCTCTCTCTCTCTCTCTCTCTCTCTCTCTCTCTCTCTCTCTCTGCAACAAAGTGGTCAAATGTTGTCATTGTTTGGGAAAGGGTTAAATTCACATGTAGCATCGACAGTTTAAATGCCACACCCAACTGTATGATGACGTTTGTCCCGAGGGTAGAGCGCCGGCCTCTTGGCACGGTGATCGCAAGTTCGAGTCCGCCGACTAACGGGGTTCATCATGCGACTTCTCAGTAATAAAACTTGGTGGGCTTACTGTTTGCTTGTTTGCTTAATTTGTTTTACATCGATTGTGAAGGAGGCTTATTAAAGCCCATCGTGTCAATCTCGATGACTGCTTCCTGGACAATACACCAGTGATCGTGCCGGTTTGTAGGCAGTTTTCCCCTCTCCTGACGGGGATTTGAACCCGGGACCCTCGGTACAGTAGTCCGACGCTCTACCACTGTGCCACTGTTTATATCCATGAAGCTAGTTGGAGACTATTTAAAATGAGCTTTATGAAATCAAAAAAAAAAATGTAGATAATTTTTTTAGTTTAAAGATAGCAAGAAATGTTAACATATATGAACAATTTCCGTTATGGCGAGCAGAACCGGTGTACTGGTAGAACCCAGGCCTATGTCGAAGAGGCTCCAGTGTTCGATCCTGGTTAGCGGCGAGGTGCAATTCCCTCAAATAAGCGAGGGTACTGGTCATTTATTCGGGACGCAGTCTTCGAAAATGAATTCATCACGCTTCAAGCTTCCGACGATGTACAACAAACAAGTCCACATTAATGTCTAAGTTCAATATTTCCGTTTTGTAGACTTTACCCGTTATACAATTACGCTTTAAGGTTGCTTGGAAAAGATTTAGAAGTTAAAACAGAATGTCGTCAAAACAATACATTTTTTTTTTGATCCATGATATATAATCAAAAGTAGTTATTGAAAACAACATTTATGCAGAAAGCGTCACACTATCTGGAGTATGCAAATCCTAATGGGGAAGATCTCAAAAGTGATGCAACGCTTTTGGAAATAAATACACTCTATGTATACTCTAAAAATCTAATACGAACCAATTTTGAATAGCTTAAAGTACAACAATAGAACTGCTGTATAGTTTAAAGAAACAATTATTCAATTTCCAAATTTCCTCAAAACTGTTGATAAGAACCTTTAAAAAGAGAAAAAAACAAAGTTCATACGAACCTTTTGTGTTGTTAACCCTTATAGTACTGGAACCGACTTCATGCTAATGCAAACAGGTTAGATCATAGGCCAGCCGCCAAGTGAATTGGCGACTGGCTTGTGATCTTACTTGTTTGCTATTCTGTGTATTTTCCCTCATCAAAATTAAGCAGATATTAAAGGGTTTGGAAAGCAGGCGACACACATATCTAATTTGGGATTTCGGCCTTCAGAATGAACATATTGCGTGTTTAGGGAAGGGTAGGCATATTTGTGAAAGGTGCGTTGACTTTGATCACTAAACGCATGCGCGATTATATGACTTTGTCCCACACTTCATTCAACCAGTCACCGCGTCAAAATGTCAAGTTTTTTGTTCGGAAAACATAAATAAGAAAAAAATGAAAGATATTACGAAAAATAATAAAATAAAAGGAAATAATAATTAGACAAACACATATAGAAATAAAGGGATAAGAAATGAACAAATCTATTGACACGGATTAACATCGCAGTTTTAACAACTTAATCGGAAAATCCTCTTTCGTGCTTCGCTTTTGTTGATTGTTGTTATTTTCGATTTGAAGCAGTTGTGAAATCATTTAATCCTATGCCAGTGTAATTTGATATCTGCATATATGATATATATGATATATGTTTATTTGTAACAAGGTACAGTATGTTACACCTCGTTACTCATTTGTCCGCGCATGCGTCAGACGGCTGATTTCGTCGTAAGATTTATTATCGTATGATATACGACGATTTCCTTGCAGTCGTAGTGACAGACACCTGGAGTTGATTTAAAATGACTATTGCACACATTCAGGTTTTCATCTTTTTTTACTTTTTTTTTGTTTTTGTAAAAACGTCTTCTACTGATAAGATGACAACACAAGATTATAGGTACACTTTTCAATCCCTTTTATATTTCATCATCGTGTGACAAAGACACGGCAAATATAGTAAACTATTCAAACGTTTCTTTTGTAAACCATGTTTGATCATTTCATTCCTGCAAAAATGATGGAATGAGTAAGGGTTTCTAGGTTACAGACCACAAGAAATGTCGCTAGTAAGGTGTATCAGAGGGTTATCCGATGACTATCGGTTTCCAGAGTTTTCGATCAAAGCGCTGAAAGAAGTGAATGACTGTTTCACAATTCTAGATGAAAGCACAGATTGTCAGCATCTTTAAGACATAGACATTAAAAATGCCTTTTTTTGTTATAATTATTTCATACACAGGTTTCTTTCTCACAGTACATAGTATGTGGGATTGTCTGTTTTAAACAGACGACAAATGTTGGGCTCTTTTGGAATTGGAATATTTATCAAAAGATATTTAAACGTCACGTGACTGATAATGCTTTGCTATTGTTATACTTCCTGTCCAATCTGAACTCGTTGGGTTTATCCAATGAAAACACAGGTCTCAGGTCACAGAAATACCCGAGTAGTTACAATTGCCTCATGTCATACGGACAAACATGTTTTCACTTTTTTTAATAACTCTTTGGGTCTTATGAAATTGAAATATAAAGCAGACGAAAGTTGCTGCAATCGTAACTATTCGGGCATTTCCGTAACCTGTTTTCATTGGATAAACCCGATGAGTTTGCTGGTTATACTAAACGATCTACTCAATCTGAACACATCGGGTTTATCCAATAGAAAACACCTCTGAAATAATAGGGATGACGCCATATTGTTTCCCGCGAGAATGACGTCACTTTCTTTCGTTTCTAAAAATAGATTTTGAATGTAAAATCCAAAAAGTCGTTAAATTTGATTGAGGAAACAAGTATACATGTCACAACAACAAGTTCGCCATTTGGTATGAGTTACTGATCAAAAGGTTTAAAATGGATGTCCAACACTTCCATACACATTGAACTACTTAACATGCACGCTTAGAAAAGGTGTTCATTGGCGGATGCCGATTTACCCGAAAAATTGTAACCCTACACTTATATCCGAGGTGTATTTCACAGCTCACGGAAATACCCGAGTAGTTCCGATTGTAGAATTTATCACAGAAGACAAATAATCGGTTCTTCTGACATTGAAAGACTTAGCAGACGAATACTGAATCCAAAGTGGGCGGGGTTGGGGAAGTTTGTTTGACAAGGCGTTTTGTCGCTTTTGTCACATCGTTTTCGAGTCTTTACTAGTTTTTTTTTTATTTAAAATCAACAGTTAGCAAGGAAACCTATGTTTAAAGGGAAATATGAAATTTTTGTAAAATATCTTGCTTTATAGTGTGAAAGTGTCCTTTACACGGAATAGTATGGTGTTGTAACTTTTCCGAGGTTTGTATCCGCTTCAAGTTGCCTGAGAAAAATGTGTAGAGACTGTTGAAACCGGAACTAAACCGTTTGTCGAGATACTAGCCCATTTGTCAAACCATGCACATGCCTGTGTCAGATGCAGGGTGGCAAATTTCACGTCTGGTAGTTTCTCTTATAACTTATAGATACACCATGTATAAGTATATGTGGAGAGATGTATTTGGTAAAAGGATATTACATTAAAGGTAGCAATTGCATGACAACAACATAGTAATAGAAACATGAAAAAATGTAACGCAAAAGCAACAAAGGTTGATAAACCATCACTAAGATGAGTGTACATGGCATAGTCTGTCGTTTTACTGATTCGGCGCTAGGGGGTCAATATGTGTACCGGTATATTGTATATAATGTTTGCGAAATACTACACGCTATTTACACGAAATACGCTTAAAAACCGCAGGTATTTTTGTATCGACTGCAAGTCGTTAAAGTCCTTATTTAAGCCAACTTTCTTTATTTGAACGACATATATTGTTCAGTTTGAAAGTACGTGTATAGGATTATTGATATTTCCATTTACAAGTAGGTTTGTCATTTTAATTACATCAATTTGTGAATGGCTCTCTATATGTGTGTGAAAATCACTGTCTGTCTTGTCTGTCTTTCTGTCTTGTCTGTCTGTGTCTGTCTGTCTCTCCGACTGTCTTGCCGTCCGTCCGTCTGTCTCTCCGTCTATCTTGCCGTCCGTCCGTCTGGCTGTCTGTCTCTCTATCTTGCCGTCCGTCCGTATGTCTGACTGTCTGTCGGTCTCTCCGTCTGTCTTGCCGTCCGTTCGTTTGTCTGTCTGCCTGTCTGTCTGCCTGTTTGTGTCTGTCTGTCCGTCCGTCCGTTCGTTGGTTCGTTCATTCATTCGCTCTTTTGTTTTTCTGTAGACACGATCAAAAAACCATATCGAATAATTAAATAAATAAACCGATTCCGATGGTCTGATCTTTCGAGAGAGAGGTAGATGAATGTGTGATAAATCTACACGCATCGTTGCGTAGCACCTGAGATATTTAGCATACATTATTCAACATCTGACGCTTTCTTAAATTTGTTTTATTTCCACACTTGACTTTTCTTGTAACAACACACGTGTCGCAGAATATTTCAGAAACAACATTTGTTAAAAAGGAAAATTTGCTCAACGTGAGCAAATTTTCCGTTTTGTCACATTTGCTTCTTTCCGTTCATCACAATAAAAATGGTATTTATTTTGAAAGTTTTGAAACTGCTGTCTGCTGATGTTTTCAATTTTGGAACTGTTACGAAATTCCACGGCCTATCGGTTCAATTACTAAACTTGAAACCACATGGACTCTCTCCGCGCAGGTTCAAATCCCTGTGACGACCTTTAGATTTTCATGAGAGGCAGTCTCCCGACTGACTTACGGGATTAACTATGGTTGTACCCGACTTGACTTATGGGCCGGTGAGTATAGGTTCTTTCTCCATCATTATGAGTCGGGCATCGTAACATTTCTTCTTTTTCGTGTTTAGTACTAAAACCAAACAGGGTTATTCTTTTACCGGCATAAGAGGCTAAAATACGAGTATATTACCAAAAATTCCGAACAGTTGATGCAGGAATCTAGCCCTTGAAGCAATCAACAGATTTGCAAGTTTAGTTTAAACATATTTTATTGTAAAATGTTTTTACAATAGGATTGGGACGGAAGCTATAAGCTTATTGAGTCTCCTTAATAACATTACAACATGACAGCAATACAATATGTAACATATAATTGTATATTCACCTTTAGAGAGAAGGGGGCGAGTAGAGAAAGAGTTATATAGAGATATAGATAGAATAGTGAGAAAGAGACATAGTGGATGGAGCTGTAGATGTGCAAGTGACTTATCCAGTTGGAAGGGTATTCCAGATACGTATGTAATCTGGGAAGAAAGATCTATGGTTTACACTGTACCAGTGTCCGAGCATAGCTTGAATAATGTTGACGCGATGTAAAACCTATGTAAACAAACACAAATTCTATATAAGAACAGAACAGAACAGAACAGAACAGAAGTTTATTTCATGACTTGAACACTTAAGGTTCATCGTCATTACAACATATACACATACATGAAATAATGGAATATATGTAAATACATACAAATGTACTTATAAACATACAAAAGTAATGCGAAAATAGTGCTTAATATGTAAACATCAGAGATAAAAGTATACAATATATGACAAAAATGACTTAATTATTACATTTGACTTACGAAATTTGGGTATTAAGTTGGCTTATTCTCTTCTCATTGGCTAATTTGTAATAAATTCCTATGCCATTTAACGTGTTAATGTTTGAACAATTTAAAAGTTTTATAAGTTTAAACATACTAGGTTTTCTATAGTAAAACTGCCTAATATAGTTTTCTCTTATATCTTTATAAAACGGGCATATTAATATGAAGTGAAATTCATCTTCTATTTGGTCTAAATTACAAAGTGTACATTTTCTGTCATTTCTATCAATATTCCTATGCCTACCAGTTTCAATTAATAATTGATGAGCAGATATTCGCAGTTTTGCAACAGCGTTTCTGTATGTTGGTATGGTCATTTTTGTGATATATTCCGATGTTTCGAATTCGATTTTCAGGTGTTTGTAGAGCGAAAGTGATGTTTTTGTGCTAATGTCAATATGCCAATCGTTTATATAGGAGTCTATTAATCTATTGCGTAAAACAGGTATAAAAGCATTTACATTCACTGATGATGGAAAAAGCCATATTTCATGAAATCCAGTCGACTGTAACAAACACTTTACTTTATCAAACCATGTATCACGCTTTGTGTTACTACTTGTGATCATATGTTCGATCGAAGCATGTAGAATACAATTATTGCCTTTTACAGTGTACAATTTTAAAAAATATTTGATAATTCTAATTTTAATATTGATTGAAAGTGGAAACCTTCCAAATTCACCATAAACAGCTGAGTTGCATGTAGATAACTTAACGTTTAACAAACGTTTTAAAAATTTACGTTGTACCCGTTCTAACAGCTCAGTCGTCAGGAACCCCCAGACCTCGCAAGAATAATAAATAATAGAAGCAACAAAAGAATCAAACAAATCAATCATAATCTTAATAGGTATATCTTTATGTTTTGTTATTGCAAACAAATTACCCATTGCTCGCATTGCTTTACTAGTTAATGTCTTAATAGCATTATGAAATGTACCGTTACTACTAAAACAATTCCAAGGTAATTGAAAGAGTCGACTTCTTCTATACAATGTCCATCGTATACAAATGATTCTAGTTGCTGTGATTTACGCCCTTTTTTAAAAACTACTATTTTTGTCTTTTCTACATTAACCGTTAATTTCCATTGTTTACAATATTTTTCGAATGCTGTTATTAAACGTTGGAGACCATGCGCGCTTTCGGAAATCAAAACCGAGTCGTCTGCAAAAAGTATTAAGTAAATCGATAACTGACCAATTGTAAAACAATCTGTAGTATTTTCTTGTAAAAACATCTCAATGTCGTTAACAAAGAGAGAAAACATGATCGGTG
This sequence comes from Cerastoderma edule, assembly GCA_947846245.1. Lineage (NCBI taxonomy): Eukaryota > Metazoa > Mollusca > Bivalvia > Cardiida > Cardiidae > Cerastoderma > Cerastoderma edule. The sequence goes on from OX401418.1 coordinate 27,771,298, forward strand.
ACAACGACTCACCCTGCAACAAGCCCACATCACAGTCGTAGACATCAGAAAGCTTATCTAAGTGCTTCACACACAACTTAACCTCGTCATATAATGAACGAATCACAGCGAACAGTTTTCCCGTTATCCCATGCTTAATCAGTTTAAACCATAGACCATTTCGATAAATAGAATCAAAACATTTTTGAAGGTCTATAAAACAACAATATAATTTGTTTTTGTCACAGAATTGTTTCTGAATAAAAGAGTTAAGTAAAAATATGGCATCTACCGTTCCATAGTTTGATTTAAAACCAAACTGTGCATCGCTAATAGTTTCATATTTAACAGCCCATGATTTAAGGCGTTCATTAAGTAGAGCAGTGAATAGTTTCGAAAAACAACTAGTGAGGGTTATCCCTCTATAATTATTTGGGTCAGAGTGATCTCCCTTTTTATGGATAGGTATAATAACGCCACTTGACCATGACCGTGGGAATTTCTTTTTTCAAGTATATAATTAAAAAGAATATGTAAGGGCTTATCAAGAAAGTCTATACTCTCTTTAAAGTATTCATAAATAATGTTGTCAGTTGAGCATGCTTTGTTGGTATTTAATTTATTGATGCATGATCTTATTTCTGAAATTGTAACAGGTGAATCTAATTCATCGAACATACATTCACATTTATTTTCACTATCAAATTTGTTTAAAAAATCCATACATTCCTCACTTTCGGTGAAGGTATTATTTGCAGACAAGTCTTTAAAATGTTCATAAAAAGCCGAGAGATTTATGTCGCTATTTTCTGGTTCATATTTATTTTGTTTGAATAGTTTCCAAAAATCTCTTGGCTTTTTATTCTTCAACAAAGCAAGTTCAGCTGCCATCTTTTTATTATAATTTCTTTTTGCTATCTTACAGCAATATTTATAATCCCTTTTCGTTGAGTGGAAATCTGCTCTTGTTTCATTAGTTTTCAAAAGGTTATATCTTGATAGAGCTTCTTGGTATAAAATCTTTTTCTCTTTACATGATTCATCAAACCATTTCTTCATAGAGTACATAGAATTATCATTATATATACAACGATCATAAGTTTTGATATGCTTCTCAAAGTATCTATTTCCAATATCATTTAAAAATGTAGTAAATGTTTGTACCATAGTGTCTGTATCGCAATTATTGGACACATTCTCATTTAATGTAGAACAAAGATTATCAACAGATGAAGCAACATCATTACAAAATTGATTTTTGAATGCTGCATTCCATTTATGAATAACACGGTTTCTTACTTTAGGTTTGGTACGATGCAACGTGTCAACTTTTAAGTCAAAAATAAGTGGTGCATGATTAGAAAACATATTAAAATCTCTTACACAAAAATCAGATAAAACATCAAAATTGTCATGATTAGTAATCAAATAATCAACAGTACTTTCCCCGTTGTGGGTAAAACATGTATATTTCCCAATGTTACGATCTTTACCAAATCGGCCATTTACAATACGTAAATCTAAGGACTTACACATATCTAGTAAACAGTCACCAAACCGATTTGACCCCTTATCGCATGACGCGCGAGTTAAATACTCGTCGGGTTCGTGGCTGTCCACCTGATCGTGATTATCTAACGGTCGGTCGTGCATGATAAAATCCGCTTTACCTGCAATACGTGAGTTTAAATCACCAAGAAGAAAAACTTTACCTTCTAAGCTTTGAAAATACCTAATATCAGTCTCTAATTTATCAAAAATTTCAAAATCATATACATCATAAATAGGGGATTTTTCAGGGGCTACATACGTTGAGCATAAATAAATGTTTTCTGAAACGTTAAAATATGTTTTATCAAGTTTAAACCATTGAACACAATCGATATCGTTTTTCACTAGTTTTACCCCACGGGCTAAAGCATTTTTAACATAGAGAAGGATACCGCCACTGTTTCTCTTAGCCTTTTTGTGTTGTAGTTTTCTAAAAGAGTGAAATAGTTTATATCCTGAGAGACCTAATTTCGATGATCTATTTGTCCATGTTTCGCTGAGGAAAATCAAATCATAATCGCACAGAAAAGACGTAAATTCTTCGTTGTTAAGTTTATCTTTGGTTAAGCCTTCAATGTTCCATACTAAGCACTTAACACTATTTCCGCCTTTGTCCTATTGTCTATCCTGGTTGGTTGGTGCACGGTACAGCTCTCCATCTATGTACAGACGATCCACCACGATGTAGGCCTCTTTATTCCGCTCACGTGCGGCCTTCATTATCGGTACAAGCCGCCTACGTTCTTCGACGATCTCCTGGGGGTATTGTTGGCTAATACCGAAGGGGCGAGAGAGATTACCTATGCTCGATCTCACCTTTTCTCGGTCCGGGTAGAAAGCGAATTTAGCCACAATCGGTCGTGTTTTATCTTGCCTGAAACGTCCGATGCGATGGGCTCTGTGAAGCTTCATTTCGGTACTTGCGTTAGGGATCTTACACTGGCTTTCGATGGTTTCAAGCACCTTTTTCACACAGTCTTGGTCGGATTCGTCCTTTTCCTCCGCAATTCCAAAGAACAATAGGTTATCCCTCATACTCCGAGCTTTCAGGTCAATTACCTCCCTTTTCAGCTTGTCGTTTTGTGCTCGTTGGTCCGATTCAATCGTTCTTACCCTATCTAACATCGAGTCTAGTTCTCTTTGCTTTTCCCGGATATTCTCAATATTAAACGAGTCCATTTCTCGACTTTTCTCCACTTCATTCAATGTTTTTTCAAGTACAGTGACCTTTGAGTCTAACTTGTCGAGCCGAGTATTTATTGCCTGAACGGTATTTTGTATCGTATCCAATTGTGACAGCTTTTTCTCGAGTTCGTCAAACCTGCTCATCATTTTAGCAAACTGGTCCGGTCCCGTTAAATTCAAGTAAGTTGGGGGTGAGTTATACATTGGTGAAAAACACGGAGCTCCCTGAATTTGGTTTGGGGTGTTTTGAAGTTGTGGTGAAGCAAAGTTTTGCATTTGTCCATTTCCATATGTAAATGACCCTGTAATAGGAGTCTGTACTTGGCTGAAATTGTTATGGTCACTCATATTTAACTTACTTTGTGGTCCGTTACATGAAACATCCGAAGTACCCGACTTCTTCACTTTTTCGTCACTGTTCACTGTTGCCCGCCTTTTTTCCAATCCATTGTTCTCGGGTGTCACTTTGCTGCGGGTTCGTTTTTTACCCATAATAAGTCCTGTTGTGACATTTAACACAATTATGCACGACGATAAACATCAAAACACTTCCTAAATATCCAAAATGCGGAAAAATGGTTGATATTATAACTTTTATCGCGTTTTTCTATATATCTATTAGCCTGCTCTCAAAAACACGTCCACCATTCACGCATGCGCACTGATTATAAGTACGTAGGTTAACCTGTAATCAGGTCATGCTCTCTATGGTTTCTGATCAGATAACAATTCACCGTACAATTGAAGCTAAATAATTAATTGAACCAATACATGATTGATTTGGCGATCGAATGATTGAATGAATCCCACGCGATCGACAGGGTGAACGAAAGAAATGTATAGACGAAGCATTGTTAATTCATTGGTCTGGCGAATGAATCAATCAAGCACTGTATTAACGAATGAGCAAACGAACAAAGGATATGCAATAACTCACAATTAACATTTATATAACAATTGAACTAATACCAATTATACATATTATAATAGAATATTTTGGTTAGACACTTGAATGAATACTGAACGATATTTTTGTATTTCATTATTACATGCATCGTGCAATGCATTGGTTTTTCGATAGAAAGGTATTAACACATGAAAGGCAATGTACAAACGATAGCCTACATATATTTGATAAAATTATGTTTTGGTTTTGACAATTGAACGAACTAAACATGAAATACTCTGTATTTTATTATCATTTCATATATGTATTCTTTATCAACAACAAGATTAGAATTCTTGACTGCATTTTCTTTTGTTCGATATGATAGTAAGCGGTAAGAAGATACACGTGTTCAAAAGAGGCTTGATTATAAATAGCGAATGAATATAATACAACATATTTGTTTCCGTATTAGCTCGCACGGTTATACGCAATTTGTTGTCGTGTTTGAATTGATCCGTATGAAATGTGTCTGCACCGGAATAATCACTGATGAATGGTAGAGATGAATATCATGATGTAGTTTCTTTCTCGAGGTTTGTATTTCTTGCTTTTATATTTATCATTTTCAGTAAAATATCTGTACCTCGAACTTCTGATTGTCGAACTCTTTTATACGTCGAATTTAAAACGGTTCCTGAATCATTTGTTCTTTATCTCCATGTCTCTCTCTCTCTCTCTCTCTCTCTCTCTCTCTCTCTCTCTCTCTCTCTCTCTCTCTCTTCTCTCTCTCTCTCTCTCTCTCTCTCTCTCTCTCTCTCTCTCTCTCTCTCTCTCTCTCTCCCTCTCTCTCTCTCTCTCTCTCTCTCTCTCTCCTCTCTCTCTCTCTCTCTCTCTCTCTCTCTCTCTCTCTCTCTCTCTCTCTCTCTCTCTCCTCTCTCTCTCTCTCTCTCTCTCTCTCTCTCTCTCTCTCTCTCTCTCTCTCTCTCTCTCTCTCTCTCTCTCTCTCTCTCTCTCTCTCTCTCTCCTCTCTCTCTCTCCCTCTCTCCTCTCTCTCTCCCTCTCTCTCTCCCTCTCTCTCTCTCTGTCTCTCTCTCTCTCTCTCTCTCTCTCTCTCTCTCTCTCTCTCTCTCTCTCTCTCCCCCTCCCCTTCCACTCCCCCTCCCCCTCCCAAGTATTTCATAATTGATGTTTACTGTTCCTTTAACCCTTATAGTGCATGAACAGACTTTATGCTTATGCAAACAGGTTGTGTCCAGGCCAGCCGCCAAGTAAATTGGCGGCTGGCCTGTGATCCAACCTGTTTGCTTCTCTGAGTATCTTTCCTCATCAAAATTTAGCAGATATTTAAGGTTTTGGAAATCAAATGACACAAAAATCAATCCATATAAAATTACAAAGCATTCTAAGGGTTGAAATTGAACCAGAGGTAAAATTCCACGCAATGGGAATTGGGAAGATGAACTAGACGTATTGCTAACGTTCTCTCTATTGTATAACTGTCTAGATCATCAATATTGTTCACGGCGTTATGTTTCGCCTTCTCTCTAACGGCATCGGTATAATATGTCAGGTGACTTGCAATTGATATTTGATCTAATTACCGTGTTTTGAAGACCCATCCATGATCCTTTCCCTGTTTAAACTTTACTGCCGTAGACGACATCTGAAAGAATAATCAGATCGGAAATATAAGGCTCAAATTTAGAGGGTAATATGGATTAAACTCATTGGGATATAGTGAGAAGTCGCTCATCATAAGCCAATTTTCGCAAGTTGTAACAAGTTTTCAAACCAAGCGCCTTTTCGTCTTTTTTTTATTTTATAGTAAACTACTACTGATGACATTCGGTTTATTTAGATAAAAAGAATGAAATTAATTCAAATAATATAATTCAATCGGCCTTGAATGCTAGCTAAGTAAAGGTTTATCATCAGATCATCCATTCATAATAGACCGGGAATTGTAATATAACAAGACAATGGTTGACGCGATGTTTAACCGCAACATAGACAAAATTAAAATGTAGAAAGTTTCGGATTCGAGTCCGGCGCTAGTTCGTCTTAAGACCAACGAACGCAGTATTGGACTTCCTTCTATGTCATGTTGGCGCTAAAAGCGAGTACAGAGAGGTCGCTCAAAGCGACAAGGAATCTGTACGGTCAGTAAAAAGATCTGACAATGCCAAATTTACACACAGAGAGTGCTATTAATGAGTTTAAAGGGAATAAGTAGGAATTATTTTTATGTGCACTGCAAAGTGGTGCTTTGGAGTTCTAAATAAATCAGTATGCGCTGCCTTTTTTTACCTAAAAAATACAATCTTTAACTCTCTTTGTTGAACGTTTCTCTGTAATCACATTCGATTGAGTATAAATGCTGGGGAAAACTTAGAGAGCCATCGGAACTTTTAGGAAAATTCCGGAAAGCAATGTCATTTAGGTCTACCACTCTCACCGAAGGAATCCGGTTTCAGGGGAGGTAATGTCTGTAAGTGCGTCAAAAAGGCGCGCACGTTCACGCGACTGACGTCATCATGACACGCATCGTCTGTCATCGAAATTTCAAAACTGTAACAGGTTACTTTTATGGATCGTTATCAATCTTTTTTCTTTCTGCTTTCTCTTTTTCATTTTCTATCAAGGAATTAAAACGGCTTCGTGAATGGATGCGTCATCGGTGAGTCCTTTAACCATAATGTGCTCGAATTTCTAGGTAGGCCTAGTGCTTAAGTTCGTTTCACAATCGACTGGACACAGAGCCGGATTAAAGGTCCTGTGGCTCGTTTTATAAGGGTTTAAATCATCTACAAGGGCGGATATTCCGGTATGATGCGGTAAGGTTTACGTTATGCCGGTCATTTCGGTAAATATGAGATACTGAAGTTTCGAGCGTTTTGATTTCGCTCCTAACTTATGACTGTTATCACTCTTGCGATTGTTTGATGAAACACACATAGGAACCGTCGTAAGTGTGATTTTCAGCGCTCTTAGCTTAGTCCACTTTAGACATTTGATGAAACAGAGCCCTGTATTGTGAGTGAAATGTTGCCAAACCCTTTCACAAACGAGGCAAATACTCCGAACACTGTGTCACCATTTAAAGTTGTAGGCCTATTATATTATATTTCCTGGGAAAATTTCTCAGAAACAAGCGGCACTGGTGTGGTTGGAACTTAGGACTGTCGTGTTGTAAGTCAATCATCCCAACAACTGGACCACAGAATCTCTCTAAGGAATCGAAGAAAACCAGAAAACGGTATCAACATAATTACATAATTAACAACAACATTGTCTCTTCTACTTGCAGGACCGTGTTAGCCAGACCACAAAGATGTCTTTACTAGGTCGATCCGTGTTGTTGTGTATATTCATCATAGCAGTGTCGGCGTCCATGACAGAGAAACTCCTCAAAATCCCGCTTCTCGGGGTTGGCGAGATTTGGATTAACTCCGCCCACAAACTTTACTCTCGGATATGGGAGGTGACTCTAGCCGTTTTTGATGTGAATTCGTACTCGTTATACGTCGCGCTTCCCATCATCGCGTTTCTGGGATATCATCTTTACCATCTGTTATTCAAACCACTGGACAGAATACGAGTTTTAGGCGATTTGGGGTATCTTCCCGAGGGAAAGTTTTCGAAAAAAGAGATTTCAAACAGTGTGAAACAGCGACGACAAGTGGGCAACATTCCCCCTGTTTACCCCAATGGCTGGTATGGTTTGATAGAGGGATGGAAACTGAAAAATGGACAATCTGCGAACCTGGCCGTTCTAGGTAAGTTGGCTAAATTCATGTAGTATGATCGAGACGATTTATAAGATTGAGATGAATGTGTAAACGGGTCGAAAAGACAAGTTAATAACACGTTTGCACGGATTACGGAGGTCCAGAGGTTGTGCTTAAAGGCACATGAAAGGAGAGGAGTACAAATAAATTACTGAAAGATATACGGAATTCTTTAATTATGTTCATAAAAGTAATAAGAATTAGTATAGGAATGCATTGAGACCCTATTAAATAGACTCATTTAAAATAAGTTATTTTGTGCTTGAAATGTAGTTGTCTCCAATTCAATCATGTTCATCAACAATCTGTTTGTTTAAATATTCAAAATAACGAATTCTGATTGGTCGGTTCAAAAATGTTTGTGTATCAACTGTCAAGGTCAGAGGTGAAGAGTCTGAATAATAAAACTTGCTAATCTGGGTTATTTTTGGTTAACTTTCACATTTAAGTTGTGCCGATGGTGTTTTCTGGTGATAACTATTTGAATCTGTCAACAAGTTTACCAAATAATATAGTTTGCTATAGCATTAATCTCCTTTTATGGGCCTTTAAAGACACCAATGGTTTGAAAGATACTTTTTGTCTTTTTAAGATATGTCTTGATATGCTTTCTCTGACTAAAAATGCATCTCTTCACTTGAAACCACTGGTTAGATTATGGCTTTTCACGTAAACACTGATCTTGTTTTCCCCCGAGAGAACAAATACTGCCAGTTAAATAATGGAGAGAGGTCTATCATATTTTAAACTTTTAACTTTACGTCTATGTTTACAAAATTGCTCCCGAAAAAGATGACCGCGCCACAGGATTTTCTTTCTTTTTTCACCTACTGTATAGCCTAGGACATGCATCCCGTCGCCTGAGATTTCTCTGCCGAGTGTTAGACGTAACGCCGTTATAAAGCATAGGTTATCATATACCAGAAGACCCGGAAAAGAGATGGTTAATTCATGCGGGGTATACAGTGTGGCTAGGTTTGGCAAAAGAAGCTGAAAAAAGAAATGGGCCACGTCACGGGAAAAGGGGCACTCGGACATAGCAAACAGTGTAGCCCCAGACCAGCCGCCACGTCACTGACGTGGCGGCTGGTCTGGGGTTACACTGTTTGGCATCTTAGAGGACATCAAGTTCTACCTTTTAATAAATACAAATGATAACTGTCGTGACTAGATGCTGGAATAATAGCGCTAAGAAAGAGCTGAGTCAGCGGTTTTAATTTATGTCCGAGTGCCCCTTTTCCCGTGACGCGGCCCAAATATACCTGTAACGTGGCCATCTTTTTCGGGCATAAGATCGCCGACGAGTTAATGTGTTCATCATAAATACAAACCCATACAAATCAAACATTAATTTCCACGCAGGAAGTGTATTCGGAACCTCCTACGCTCGCGATCACTTCATGCGAATAATGGTAGTTTTGTTAAGTCTGGAAACGGACTGTTGTTAGAGGGTCAATCGTAACTTGTCGGGTATTTCCGTTAGCTGAGACTTTCATAACAGCAATGTTTTCACTGAATAAACCCGACGAGTTCATACTGTTTAAAGGGTGTCGTTACTGTTTAGATTAACTCAAAACATATTTAAGCGTATGATAACAATTTCTCCCCCGAGCACGTGACGTTTTGCACATAGCTCACAATAAATTGAGAGACAAAAGTAAAGACAAAGACAAAAATTCTCCAAGTGATTAGATATCTCTACGAAACTGACATCATTTAAGTCTTTGTTTATAAGCTAAACTCATTTTAGACATGTGCAAGTTAACACATGTTAATGATTCTCCCTGTGTACGTGCGGTTTTTCACATATATACATCGAAAAACAAGAGACAAAACATTCAACCAAAATTAAACAATTGCAGACGGGACAAACCTTACCAAGCAAATAAGGCCTTTCTACGAAACTGACACCATTTTATTCCTTGTTTATACGTTAGACTCATTCAAGTCACATTTCGGACAACACATGTTGAAGATCGCTTAGCGCGCACGTGCAGTTTTGTACATATATTAATATTCATTCAATTAGTGTACCGCAAATTTAAGACGAAGTCAAACAGTTGCAGATGGGACACATATCTTCAATGAAATACACTACTTTTCGAAACTGGTGACGTTTTATTCCTCTTTTCACAAGTTAGACTCATTCAATACACGTCCAGGACAACGCGCGTTGGAGATCTCTGTCTGCGCACGTGCAGATTTGCGCATGGTTCCCTCGAAGATGAAACGAGAAATGTAAACATTGAGAGACGGGGTTCCCATCTCTCAGCAAATACCTGAGAAAACTGGCGATATTTCTTTCCGTGTTCGGTAATTTGCGAAAGATGATAAAGGAGAAAGATAGCGATTAAGGTATTTAAACAAATCCGTGTTATGACATGACGGCCGATCCATTACAATTCGTAGATCGTTCAAATTGGTTCCATGTATCTTTCCTAACTTAGTGCAGGTTAAAGTCTTTTTCAAATGTTTTAAACATCCATTTTTTGGCGTTAGTTTGCTTAAAGGTTCTTGTTCACAAAAGATATAAATTGAAAGTTGAAATTAAATTGTTATTGAAACAATACATATTTTGTAGATCTACCATTGTTTACATACAATTAAAAGTAGCTATTGAAAGCATTTTTTTTCAGTAAACATCAATTTATCTAAGGATGTACAGTTTATATGCTCAAAAGGATGGTCATGCTTTTGAATCTAAATACAAGGTTATTCTCTGTATATACACTTCTACGAGTTGAAACCAATATATTCTTGCTTTCAATGTCTTTTGGCCAGTGTATACCATATACCAGTACATCTGTTATGCAGTTTAAAAGAAATTTTCACGTTTCAAATTTCTTCTGTGAACAAACACCATGAATTCTTCTTTTCCATTCTATCAAAAAGAGAAATTGGCTCAGAACTGCTCACTTCTAAAAGTTCTTTGCATTTTAAAAAAGGATCAAGTAACATTCTTATATACAGGGTATTAGGTTGAAAGGATTAAATATTGTGAAATGGAAGAAAGTAAAAATGGTACAAAGTCAACAGCACTACACATCCAATGTCAACATTGCAAAATCGAAATAGGTTACCCTGCTTTAAAACTCAATGTCAAACAAAGTTTAACCCCCTTTATTCATGTTAAATCCACAGTATGATCCATGCATTAATACACATTTGACAGACGTCGGATGACTATACAAACCAATCTGACAAAAGGTGAATCTGTCTTTCATGAGCATTTTTTCCTGTTTATCACAACAGTTCAACTGAATTCTTCAAAGAACTTCAACCCTTAGGATGCTGGGTAATTTTCAAAAGATGGATTTTTGTGTCGTCTGCTTTCCAAAACCTTTGATATCTGTTTAATGTTGATGAGAAAAAATACTCAGATTTGCAAACTGGTTAGATCACAGGCAAGCTGTGGGTTCCAGCACTGTAAGGGTTAAATACGAATGACAGTAGGGGTCTGTTGACACTCTTTTTTCACCAAAAATGAAATACCATGATACCGCTTTGAAGATTAGTCATTGGAAGCAAAATTAGAATCGTTTTTGAATCTTTAAAGTGACTATACAGTGAATCAATATGTATTTTGATCCAAAAGCATGACAACACTTTTGAGATCTACCACAAACATACTATACATACTTAGATAAATTGACACTTCCTGAAATGATTATGCTTTCAAAAGCTTCTTTTAATTGAATATAAAACAACAAGACAAAAACTGTTTTGTTTCAACAACATTTTATTTTGAATTTAAAATTTTCTCATATGTGAACAAGCACCTTTAATGTGGACCCCACTACACACAGTGTTATTTATGACTATGTTAAGGCAAGAAAAGGAAAAAGCTTTTGTTACTCTGTAAGGGTAATTGACTGAAATATTGATATTCTCCTTAAAACAAAATCTTTTGTTTCCTGTCCAATAATCCTTGTTTGCACATAGCACAGTTTCTGGTGTAAAAAGGCGGCACTCTAGTTCCCTCCAACGCAATATCTTTGCCCTCATATTTCCTTTTTTAACTTCATTCACATAATAATACAGTATTTTTATGAGAGGCTGTCTCCCCACTGACTTAGAGGCAGTTCTACCCTGCTTCACCATCCCTCATGGGCAGTTGAGTATGGGGTCTCTATCAATCATTTAGAGTTGGGCATTGAACATAACTGAAATAATGGTGACAGATTGTAAAACCCTATATAATAAATAGCTAAATTAACAAACTTTACACTGTTGAATTCTATAGAATAAAGCTGCCTTTTAGTTTCCTTAAATGCAAATTTCATTTCTTTTATATTTCCGTAATTTAACCTCTTATAACATGATACATGAGTTTGCTGCATGTGTCTTTTGAATCATTGTGACAAAAGGATAAATTGCTCTTAAAGAGCTATTTATCCCTTTGTCTCATTGGTTTATACCAATATCTCCTTCCATCATAACACCATAACATTTATCACAGGAAAAACTAAAGAAAAGGATGTGACAGAAAGAATCAACAATTCCTTAGAATAAAGTTGATATTTTCATTGTTACTATGAGTTTCTAAATTCTCTTCAATATTGTAGAGGGATTGTATTTTTTTTTCAAACCTTTGTTGTCTGCTGATTCTTTTAATTTGAAACCATTTCAAATTCTCGTTTTGGGATTATTTGTCAGTAATTTTTTTCTGAATTAAATCAATAGGCTTTTTTACCAAAACTTAAAAATCAATGGGTTGTTCTATAGAAAATGATTAAAATGAATGAAAGTAATGAGTTTTTGGGAAATTCTATGAGATTTTTTGATTTGTTATGTAAAGAACGGATGGGAGCGGTCTACAGGAGTTGTTGAATTGTTAATGATGCACATAATTAACAAAGGAAGGCCCAGTGTATCAAGGTATTACCTCATACGCGAATTTTGGGCTCATCCAAACTGAAAGCAGCAACAGATGACAAAAACAATTTTGGAAAAGAGGTTTTAAGAGGAAAAACTTATTCATGAACTTGATGAACATTCATTAATTTTAAATGGTTGTTAATGAAAACAGAACTTGTTCATGACCAGAGCAGTTTCATGAACATCAAGTACAGGTTCATAAATGTATTCATGAACCTGGGGCCCGTTTTACTAAACAACTTACGGAAAATGTTTGCGTAAGTCATAATTGATAAACTTGGATAGTATCTTCAATGAAAGTACAATGTTGCAATGTGGCACTTCATTGGAAGCGTCTCGGAGAGACGATTCCAATGATGTGTCACTTTGCAATATTGCTTCGTCCAATATTGAAATAAGAGGAATTGTTGTTTTAGACTTACGCAAATCTTAAGCGTAAACTGTTTAGTAAAACGGTACCCTGTTCTCCATGTTTATGAACATATTTTTGAAATTCATGAATGTTCATTAAGTTTATGAATTAGCTCTTGAATCTTTTGTAGGGAATATGTCACAGTTGAAAGGAAAGTTTTGGAAACTTTATGAAGGATTCAGCCTACGTTAATGTGAAGTGAAGGGTTTAAAGACTTACAAGCCTATTTATTGATTTCATACTTCGGACTAGCACTTTAAAAACTTCTATTGAAAATTCAGAAAGTATAATCGTGCAAACAAAGTATATCAATGCCTACCATAGTTTCCAACAAAAATATTTACCTGTCACGTGACTCCGTGACTCCGCCATTAGACCTTGGTTATGAAAAGATCATAGATCCTGACCCATATATTGTAACTTTGATATTTTCCCCATACGTAATTTTGCGACAGGTCGAAATTTAAAGGAACTGCTGTATAAAAGTCATAAAGTATGAGAAAATGAGAAAAAAAGGGTGCTTTGTGTGAAAATTTAAAGAAACCAATGTGACAACAAAGGAAGAAATTGCTCATCATGAGCAATTTCTCCCTTTGTTTTTACAGTGGTTTTGTTGACTTTTTCTGTTGTGTCAACATTGAGATTTGTATTAACGAGGTAAAGGTTAAATTAATCCTTTGAGCAGACAACTTTTAATGTCACTGCTGTAGTGCAACATTTTACAAGCATGAAATTTAAGTTACTTTTGACCCATTAACGCTTATAGTGCTGGAACTAACTTTATGCTAATGCAAACAGGTTAGATCCAGGCCAGCCGCCAAGTAAATTAGAAGCTGTCCTGTGATCCTACCTGTTTGCTACTCAGAGTACCGGTATATTCAACAAAATAAAGAAGATATTGAAGGTTTTGGAAAGCAGACAACACAAAAATCTAATTTTAGATGAATACCCAGCAATTTAAGGGTTCACATAAAAAATTGTTTTAATCAATTTCAACTTTCTATTGGGATGTAGATCTATACCAATATTTCGTCATTTTAGAATAAGCAATTTTTCTTTAACCCAAAATAATAGTTAAAATGTTCCACAGAGGGTTCAAGTGTGACCTTACCAAGGTGTGGTAAAGGTGAAGGAGTTAGAACTCAGGGTCTCAGGTACGAGCCCCATCAATACCTCTGGTTTTGTTGGAGTGTTGTTCGGAAAGTCACTGCAAAGCCCTAGCCTAGTACTGGTGGATCAAGGATAGTCATGACGTAATGAATAGCTTGAAAAGTGTTGACAAGGCGCTAAATGCCATTTAATCATATAATCATATAAACATAATGACCAACAGCAGACGACATGTTGAATTCTGGGACAGTTTGCTAAAGGATCAATAATGTTGGAACAGGCCAGGAAGACTGTTTACCTTTCATAAAGAGTTAAAACCCATTGCCTCTTTTCAACCGTTTTGTGACTATCTTGAAGGCCAAAGTTAAACAAATGAGCAGACAACAATTATAGATTCTGAAATTTGTTTATGAATTTTGAAGACATGTTGAATTCTAGGGCTATTTTCTACTAAAACTTTGATCAAATTTGTTGGAACAGGCCAGAAACACTGTTTACCAATCATAAAGAGATGGAACTCATATTCCCTAATTACAATGCTTTTGTAACTATCTGGAAGGCCAAATTGAAAGAAACAGCAGACAACAATTTTCTAAAAATAGATTTTTGTGTTGTCTGCTTTCTAAAACCTTAAATATCTGCTGAAATTTTATGAAGAAAGATACTTAGAGTAGCAAACGGGTTAGATCACAGGCCAGGTGCCAATTTACTTGGCAGCTGACCCGGATCTAACCTGTTTGTATAGACATGAAGAGGGATCGAGCACTATAAGGGTTAAACTATGAAATATATATTTTCGTTATAGCATTAGTTGGAATTGCTCCAGTGAAAGGCTGTAAAGTATTTCATTCAAGGATAATTCAAGGGTCAAAGGAAAAGTGTTGTGACTTAATGTGTTTGAGTAATTAGTTAAGATAGTTTTCCTTTAAGCCTTCAAAATTGCTTTATGAGAAAATTGTCCTTTTCCCAGAGCATTGTTTAAAAGCATGTGTTCAGCAGTTGACACATTAAACTAAGAGACTGTTTGCTCAAAAGTTTAACACATTTTCAACCCATGCATTAGTGTCAGTGTCCTTAGGAAAGACACTGCAGAACCCTACAGAAAAATCCAGGAAAGGTGCAAAATAACTGAAATACTGCTCACATGGTTGTTAAACCCCTTTTAAACAAACATACAAACAAAAATCCATAATGCAGTAAATGGTTTAGAGAATATCAACAGAGCTTTGAGCCAAATTCCTCAGTTGCAAAGAAGGTAGTT
Source organism: Cerastoderma edule (assembly GCA_947846245.1). NCBI lineage: Eukaryota > Metazoa > Mollusca > Bivalvia > Cardiida > Cardiidae > Cerastoderma > Cerastoderma edule. Next base: position 27,786,351 of record OX401418.1, read on the forward strand.
TGGTCAAACAAACCCGCTGACGTAAATTTCATATCTTTGACATCAGAACATAATCAACAAATCATGATTGTATTCAATGGTCTTTTGCCCCATCAGAAAGAGGGGCCCGGTGGCCTTGTGTTTAGAATTACGGAACTGGAAATGACACGACTCCTGCCCCCTATGTGTGGGTTCAAATTCTGGTGGCGGCGTTTGTATTTTCATAAGATTTGTTTCTGTTTTTGATAACTTATAAAATGGGGCTTCTATAGCCTAGTGGTTAGAGTATGGAACTTAACATCACATATGGAACCAACCACATGGGAGTCACAAGTTTCTTAACCAGAGAATGAGCAAAGCAGAGTTGATGCATGTGCCAATGCAACTACTCTAGGCAGACAATCCTAGATGGTGACAAAGTCAATACTACAGTTTCCTACGTAATTCTATTGTAATTTTTATCGTAATTTTATCGGATCCTGTAGTTAATCAAACCTTTAACCTAACACCCGTTTTGTCAGTGGAATAAATTGAATGTTTAACTTTCATGGCTTTACATGGCCATTCCCTTGGGTATTATGTTTCATTGAATAACCCTTTCACAAAAGATTACTGGAATTTTTTGTATTTTCAACCCTTTCCATTGTGAATGCTTGTTTTACCACACTTTAACAGGATGGTGTAAGAAATGGGATGAGCAATTTATTATTTTGTCAAAATGATTAATAGCACATGAATTTTTCCCATTTTACGTTTTTTGTGATTTATACAAATTCAAGGATTCTGTGTCTTTTCATTAATCTTCATTCAGCACGAGTATTAGTTATGTATCCACGAGGCAGGATCTAGAGAGATTAATTTAACCCTTATAATGTTGGATAATTTTCTTAAAAATAGATTTTTGTGCCGTCTGCCTTTTAAAACCTTGAATATCTGCTTAATTTTGGTGAGGGAAGATACTCAGAGTAGCAAACAGGTTAGATCCAGGTCAGCCGCCAATTTACTTGGCGGCTGGCCTGGATCTAACATGTTTGCCTAAGCAATAAGTCGGTTCCAGCACTATTATGGCTAAGTTGTAAGAACTTGATTCACAATCGATGAAAAATAATTAAGTTTACACCAAGGGGTCAATATAACTAAAAAATTGTTGAGACAATGTAAAACCCAAGAAAATACAGTGTACAAATTATCATTACAGGTGAACAGTTGGCTGTATTCCGCGATGAGAAGGGCGAGGCACATATCCTCGACGCATACTGCCCGCACATGGGTGCCAATATCGCAGTCGGGGGTCGAGTGATTGGCGACTGTCTGGAATGCCCGTTCCATGGATGGAGATTCAGAGGAGACGACGGGAAGGTCACACATATTCCATACGCGGATAAAGGTAAATTTTTTTTATAGAAATTGCCTTGTTTCTTTTCATTTATTTGGCTCAATTGTTCAAAAAATTAGGAAGTAATACTGGTCATGGGAGTTTGCTTTGCATCTTGCCATATCTCAATAACTGCCAAAGGGATTAGATTGAAACTTCTGTATGTGTGCACATGTAGGGGGTGATTTTAAGTAAGTCATGCCCGTAGAAAATCATACTCCTGCAAATGTATGGATAGTTGTCGACTTTTATTTTAGTTATAAGTTCAAAAGATAGGGAATAGAATAAAAAAAGCTACTAGAGAGAGCTGCATGTGCTAATCTGATGTGGGGGTTCTGACTTTATACAGATGTGCATGAGCCATCGTGTGTGGGTCCTTAAATATTAATCTGCTTGTTGGACTGAAAGGCTATTATCTCTGCATGTGTTACCCTAAATTCTCTTAACCCTTTACCTAACCCCATATTTTAGACTGTCCCAAATTGAATGAGTTTGCAGACAACAATTGATTTCAAAATGTGATGAAATTAGAAAAATAATCTTCTGATAGGGAAGAAAAAATTGTGGGAAAAGGAAAAGTTGCTCGTAACAATTTCTTCTTTTCCCACAATGTTTTCCAGAGTCGTCTGCAACAAACTGGTGAAATGTCGTTGTTATTAGGTAAAGGGTTAAACATGTGCGTCCGAAGCAAGTGTCTTTTGAATCAATTATGATAACAGTGGAAATTGCTTGAATCGAGCAATTTCTTTTGTCACAATGCTTTCTAGCATATTTATCAAAATACATTACACTTCATACTTTAAGCATGCAGTTTTTTCTAGAACGATATTTCATTGGAATTGACTATTTTGCTGAATCAAATAAGCGTTACAGAATGAACCCATTACCGAACAATAACTACTTTGGACCAGTTTGTTGCAGACGACTGTGGTAAACATTGTGGGAAAAGGAGAAATTGCTCTTAGCAAGCAATTTCTCCTTTTCCCACAATGTTTTCCTCCCCATCAGAAGATTATTTTTCGATTTCTTTACATTTTGAAAAATCGTCTGCAAACTCTTCCAATTTGGGACAGTGGAGAGTTTGGTATTTGGTATAGGGATGAAGCTGCTTGTTCACAGATGTGAAACAATTTGAAAAAAAATGAAAACTCAATTTCTTTAAAATTTACAACAGTTGTTCAGGGTACCGTTTTACTAAACAGTTTACGCTTAAGATTTGCGTAAGTCTAAAACAACAATTCCTCTTATTTCAATATTGGAAGAAGCAATATTGCAAAGTGACACATCATTGGAATCGTCTCTCCGAGACGCTTCCAATGAAGTGCCACATTGCAACATTGTACTTTCATTTAAGATACTATCCATGTTTATCAATTATGACTTACGCACATATTTCCGTAAGTTGTTTAGTAAAACGGGCCCCTGGTGTATGATATGCAATAGAGGATAGCCATTGGAAGTAAAATTAGCGCACATTTAAGTTTATAGGTCCTGTATGGAGGACAGTGGTCCAGGGATAGAACACTGGCTTCTGGACACGAGGGTCGTGGGTTGGAATCCCGTGAAAAGCGGGATCTGCCTTGCAAACTTTCATTAATCCACATTCCACGCGGGTACTGGTTATGTATCTAGTAAGCAGAATCAAGAGTGATTAAGTTGTAAGAACTTGTATCACAATCAATGTAAAATAAACAAGTTTAAACATAAACGTATGTAGTAAATTGATACATTTCTAAATCCAAAAGTTTCATTAGTTTTAAGATTCACTGCGTACCCACTTTACATACATAAGATATGTATATTGACACCTTCTGAATTACTTTCTCACTCAGAAACTATTTTTTTATGAAATATTAATCTGCACTACAAAAGTTGTATTGTTTTAACCCTTTCCCAAACAACAAAATTTAGACTGTCCCAAATTGAAAGAGTTTGCAGACAACATTTAAAAATGTGATGAAATTGGACAATAATCTTCTGATAGGGCAGAAAACATTGTGGGAAAAGGAAAAATTGCTCTTCACGAGCACTTTCTCCTTTTCCCACAATGTTTTCTAAAGTCGTCTGCAACAAAGTAGTCAAATGTTGTTATTCTTTGGGAAAGGGTTAAGGACAATCTATTTTGACTTTAAAATGTTCTCATCTGTGAACAATCAAACTTTCGGTTATGAAATTTAATCACATATTATACATAAGACAATTTGTCCAAATTCAAAGCTATGGTAAAAATATTGTGAGCGTGAAAACAAAAGATATATTTTTTTATATAATATTGGAAGAAACCTTCTAATCTCCACAGTAGGTGCTTTATATTGAAAACAAAATGGAGGAAATCGCACAATTCAGTTGTTACTGACATTCAGGGTCTCAGATGTTTCTTCTTATCACTACATGCAAATGGCTTAAGGCATTTCTGTATTCTTAGAAGATCCTTTTCTAAGAAGATAATGATAAAGATTGAAGGATTAATTCTATTTAAATTCCACGAAGCTTCTGAATTTTTAAGCCCTTCTGTTTTATCTTCTATTTCACACCTCCTTTAACCCCCAATGTGCCTCGTTGCTCAAAAGGTTAGACTTTACGAAACTTCCTAGGCCCTAGGCTCTTGACTGACTGAAATCCCTGAGGTCTGACCGAAACCCTCTTTGGTCTGACAGATTTTTATATAGACAAAGAAGAGAGTGCTCAGTTCGGTCCTACTGGGGCTCTCAGAGTATTGGGAAGTCTGATAGGTATGGTGTCTGACTTGGAATACAGGGGTCCTGAGTTTGAATCCCAACTTGGCCATTCTTATTGGCATAAGATTAACCCTTATAGTTCTTAAACCGACTTCATGCTCATGCATACAGGTAAGATCTAGGCCAGCCACCAAGCAAATTGGCAGCTGGCCTGTGATTTTACCTGTTTGCTACTCTTAAAACTTTTTTTTTTTTTTAACAAAATTAAGCAGTTTTACAAGGTTTTTGAAAGCAGACGACACAAAAATAAATTTTAAGACAATACCTAGCGTTCTGAGGGTTAAGGTACTGGTAAGGGATCATGTTACATCCCCTGGTTATAATCCTATTATAAAGGAGCATGTGACGAGGAATGAGGCTACCGACTTTTATTTCCTGCTTTTTTAATGCCCTTGTGTCAGGCTCTGCAAGCAGAAGTAAAAAAGGAAGTATTTCGGAGTCTTTTGAGAGCGATATTTTGTAAACTGTTTTCTTTTCAGCCTATTAAATGGTTGATCCTCATCAGAATTTTCATTCTATCTTTTTTCATCTGCTGATACTTTGAATTTGGATCAGTCACAAATTTCTATGGGAGGAATGGGTTAAGGTAGAATACCCATAAACCACCATTTTGAAACTTACTTTTTTGTCAAATGACTATGGTCATTCTCATTATAAGTCGATGGGGCTTGAACTGTTCAGTCTAAAGCGAATAGTTCCAGGCCCAATGAATGTATACGGAGAACAACCAAAGTAATACGACAATAGAGATTAAAAATGGCAAATTCTCGGTATTCTACTTTAAGGAAAAAAAGTATGTATATAAAACATTAAATTGTATATTAAAACAATTGATAGTTTCCAAATGTAAAACCTTGATAGGAGACGAATCAAGCTTTGTATGACAGACGCATGATGACCTTTCCTCTTAATTTTGGTACATATGATGAAAAAAACCCAAAATGCTGTTTCATGAAAGAATTTTCCCTGGTTTGAGCCTCACCAACACCTCTGGCAAGTCACTTCAGAGCCCTAACGTAGTACTGGTGTGTCTGAGAAGGCAGTAAACATAACTGAAAAAATGTTGATACGATGTTAAACACTAAACAAACAAAATTAAAGAATTTCTTCTCTTATCACATAACTGTCATCCAAATTTGAAAATAGAATAAAGAAAAGTACAACAATATATAACAGGTTTCTGTTGACCCACTATTGAGTTATTATTCCGATATTTGTCACAATTTTGTCTTGGGAAATTTGCAAGTTTCATGACTTCCAAAGGGAATTAACCCTTGCCTGTTACATGCAACTAAGCATTGTAAGGTTACTTCCCTTTGAGATACTGATTTTTTTTCACCAGACAAAAATTTAAAAAAGACAAATCTATAACAGAGGACTTAAGACCAAAATACCAAGAAGCTGTGGGACTCAGAAAAGCAAGATCGTCCTGTGTGGCCAGGGGGTTAAAGTGACTGTTTTAGAACTTTAGGATCTCTGGTTTGAGCTAACAAGAACTCTGGTTTTCTTGTAAATGTCCTTTGGCAAGACACTATAAAATCCTAGCCAAGCACTGGTTATCCAGGAAAGCCATACAATAACTGAAATACTGTTGATACAGTGTTAAACCTCATACAAACTCACCAAATACAACTATTGAGCAACAGTGGAGCAGAGGTAGAGATTCTGCCTCATGTACAGATGGTTCTGGGTTCAAATCCTGTTAGCAGCATGATGATAATGGCCTGGACTTACCCACAAATTGCACAAGTATTGGTATAGTATCAAGGAATCAGTCATCCAGAGTAAATCTAATAAGCCTCATGCTTCTGTCAAAATTGATGTAAGATAGATAAGTTTAAACTAAATACAATTACAAAAAAACAACAACACAATTTGCTTCCATTTTATTTCCAGTTCCCGAAGGGGCAAAGATCAAATCCTGGCCGACGGTGGAGATTAACGGATGGATTTATCTCTGGTACCACGCCGAGGGAATTGACCCGAACTGGACGATACCCGAACTGGAGGACATTACATCTGGACAGTGGCAGTATAAAGGCAGGAGTGAGCACTTCATCAACGCGCATATAGAGGTAATGAATAGTTTTTGTAAGAAATGCTCATATTGAGGTAATGAATAGTTTTTGTAAGAAATGCTCATATTGAGGTTATGAATAGTTATTGTTGGAATTGCTTATATTGATTGTCGGAATTGCTTATATTGAGGTAATGAATAGTTTAAGTCAGCATTACTCATAAAGAAGTATCAAATGACTTTTTAGATACACTTTTGGTAATGAAGATGGCATGACACCTTTTTTTATGTCATATAAAATTAATACTCTTTTTGATCCTGGAATTGCAGTGACATGAATTAAAAGAAAACATCAACAATCAGATCTGGTTAAATACACATAGTTAACATAGTTCACATAATCATTAGGATTCTATAGGTTTTGTTTTCCCTCATTCAGCTCCAAAAATGAATCAAAAATTGTGATGGCAAAGATGTAAAATGTAAGATGAAAAACCTCAAAGGGAATTAACCTAGATATTTTTAACGGCAGTCTATTAGAACTTTCAATTATGTATAAGTACACTTTTTCAATAAAAAAGAAATTTTCAGATAGCTTAATGAACTAACTGATTAATAATTCTCAGATAACAACATGATTCCAGAATCAACCATTCTCCTTATATTATTCCAGGAAATTCCCGAGAATGGTGCCGATGTTGCTCATCTGGGCCAGGTACATTCCCCGGTCATCGCGGCCGGAATCGACTTGACCAGTATGTGGAATAAATACTTCAGTTTTGCGAGCCACAGTTGGACAGCGCAGTGGACGCAGAACCCAGCACCCGAGGAGCATATCGGCTCTCTCAAACTGACCCACGACCTTACGATGTTTGGGTTCAGTACCAAGGTGTTGTTTATGAATGTCCATGCTAGGCAGGTTAGTAGTGTAATAATTGTTTAACAGTTAACAGCATTTTTTTTTTTTTAATTTTAGGAATGGGTCTGGTACCCGACAAATTTGGGGAAAAAAATCACAGGTTTTGTCACTAAAATTGGGTATATCCAGGAAAAACTAAATTCAAACACAAGCTCAATTGAGATATTTGGAGAATTAGTCAGTTAATTTGATTGGGAATTTTGATTGGGAATGGTTCCGTTTTAGGCTACCAAATATATAAGGAAATTAATCACTGAGTTATGCAAATAAATATAGCCTGATATACTTCTGTAGCTGTAATGCAAGGATACATCTTAGATATCTCAACTGTTCAGCAGGGTTGGCGAAACCTATTGTCTGTATTGCCATGCTTGTCCAAAAGCCTCAACAGACATGCAAACTTTTAACGAAATTTGGTTTTTATCCATTATACGGACAAGTGCAGAAAAAGATTTGGCATTTGCAGTCAATTAGAAAATATTGTGGCAAAAGAATAAAAGACAGAAACATTTTGGCATAGCCAATTTTATAATTCAATTTTTGCTATGAATCTTGCTTACAAAGAGGCCTCCATGACCTAGTGGTTAGAGTACAGAACTTGAAATAACATTAGCCCTTCTCTGTGTGTGGTTTCATATTCTAGAAAAGGCATTTGGATATTCATGAGAAGAAATGTTTCAGGATAGACTTACAGAGAGCCGATAGTTCTACCCGCCTTGACCAACCCTTATGGGCAGTCAAGTATGGGGTCTACCTCCATCATTTAAAGTTTGGCATTGCAACATTACTGGAATAATGTTGACATGATTCTTTAGGCCCATATCAACAAAAAAACTCACTTACAGCATGACTATTTATAATCATTCTATTTTCTTCTTTACAGATAGGCCCTGGCATTGTGTATCTAACATTTGACACGGTTTTCGGTAAAGGCGTGTACATCCAATCCCTTGTTCCCGTAGAACCAATGGTACAGAAGTTGGTCCATAATCTCTACATGCACTGGGCAGTCCCCACGTGTATCGCAAAGTTCTTTCTGCTCGGAGAGGCCATCCAGGTTAGTATGTTACTTGAAATTATATTTACATTATAGTAGACAGTTCCCTTATCCCATTACCAAACAATAACAACATTTAACCACTTAGCTGCAGACAACTCTGGAAAATATTGTGGGAAAGGAGAAATTGCTCGTAACGAGCAATTTTTCCTTTTCCCACAAGGTTATCTGCCCTATCAGAAGATGACTTTTAAATTTCATCACATTTAGAAGTGTTGACTGCAAACTCTTTCAATTTGGGACAGTCGAAAATCTGTTGTTTGGGAAAGGGTTAAAACACTTGGCAATTCCAATATGTAATACAAACTTCATTCTGCTCATAGAGATCATCCAGATTGTGTTAACGGCAATAATTTGGTATGAAAGTTACAGTACAAAGGGAGAGAACTTTCCACATAAGTTGTACTTATAATAAATTTGTCTCCCTTGATTAATTTATCAGACAACATATATTAGTTCTTTGACCAGGTACCATCCGAATTCCCAAAGTGCAGTACTTCTATAGTGGTCTTGCTTGGCCCATTGGTTAAGTTGGTAGACTTTGAACTCAAGGGTCCCAGGTTTGAGCCCCACTGACACCTGGTTTTGTAGGAGTGACCTTTGGCAAGTCACTTCAGAGCCGTAGCCTTGTACTGGTGGATCCAGGAAAGGCATTACATAACTAAAAAATTGTTGAAACGACTGAAAAATTGTTGATAAAGTGTTACAAACACCATAAAAACAAACAAAGGCCCTTGTTGTACCTGTAGCCTGCAGGTGTGAAATTGTAAACTCAAACCCAAAAAACACACACAACTTTTCTCGTTACAGGTTGAACGAGACATCATGATCTGGAACAACAAAAAATATGAGGGCAAACCATTCTTCGTCAAGTCGAAAGAGGACACCCTGATTGCTCGCCATCGCCGTTGGTACTCGCAGTTCTACTCGGAGAACAGTCCCAAACTCACGTTCCGTAAGGAAGGCCTAGATTGGTGAAGTTTCACCGAACATTTTCCATCCAGAACAAGCTGTGATATATTTAAAAACAAACCATTTTGATAGGTCCAGATTAAAGGTGTGGTGTGTCCCTGTTTCTCTATTTCATCATCAAAGCCTTCATTGTGGGTACTCTTTTGAAGTGTCTCAAAGAATCTTAAATTTCTTAGGGTTAATTCTTTGTTGTTTCTCTAAACCCTACTTTGTTGGTACTCAAAAGAAATATCTTGAAAAGTCTATCAGTACTCATTGAGCTTTTTCTTTCAAAACCCTATGTTGTTGAGACTCTAGAATCAACTCGAAGACTCTTGAAGTATTCCTTGAACTTAATTCTTTGTTGTTTCTCTAAACCCTAAATTGTGGTTAGTGAACAGACATGTCTCAAAGAGTCCTTCAATATTCTAAGTGTTTTCTGCTTTATTTTGTCTGAACGATTTATATTGTTGGAACTCACTTGAATAAACTTGGAGAATCTTCAAGTATTCCTTGGGCTAAATTCTGCGTTGTTTAACTGGTAACTTCATTTTGGGTACTGAAAAGAAATGTCTCGAAAAGGTTTCTTATATTCTTAGTGCCAACTTCGGTATTTTGTCTCAAAACCTCATACCGTGCAAACTCACTAGATTCAACTTGGAGTCATCTGATATTTCGAGAGCTTGCTTCTTTACGTCCTTTCCAAACTCTATATTGTTGGTACTTATTAGAATCGTCTCAAAGAGGCGATTCTGATAAGTACCAATAATATAGTGTTTGTCAAGTTCTTTTCAAATACCTACCCACAATATAGGTTTATTGGAAGGTTTCGAATTACTTCATAGAAACGATACTGGTACACATTTTATCTGGATCTCTGCGTTATAATATTGAACACTTTATAATTCTTAGCTGTGAGGACATACCGGTAACTTTCCATCCTCTTGTCTTTTAATGATTTTCTTGGAAGGTCTCAGTTGCATCTTTCAGAAATCTAATGTTTGTAACATCTTTGTTACTAGCATCAGACAGTTAGACTCATTTTTTAAGTAGAATTATAGGTTTAGTGGGTCTGGTGTGTATGCCCCACTGGTTTCTCTGGTTTCATTGGAGTACAGTCTAACTTGTGTTAAGCAACCACCCTTTTAAGCAGCCAACCTGCCTTAAACAACCACTACAGAAAGTCCCATTGTTAGATGTATAGTGTATATCCAATTTGTGTTAAGCAGCCAACCTGTCTTAAACAGCCAATTTACTCTGTCCCATAGGCTGGCCTCTTAACACAAGTTTGACTGTATCATTTGGCAAGACCATTCAGAGCCCTCTCCCAGTACTGGTGCATCCAGGAGAGCTGCAGTATTACTGAGAAATAGTTGAAAGGATATTCATTTAATGGATTTATATGTACTTATTCATATGTAAAAGTGGAGGGGACCTTAAATGTGGAGTATGAATGTTATGTCCTTACAGCTAACATTGCTCAACACCGGTGTTGCTTTACATAAGTATTGTTTAATGTTTTTGGAGGAAACTTGGAGAAAAATGGCTAGTGTGTAGTATAGGTACAGGCCTTAGTACTAATTAACTAAATGACTTACAAAAAATATTTGCGTAAGTAAAAACGGATATACATATACATGTATAACATCATAGATAAAGGTAATATATTGCTATTTGACACATCATTGGAAGTGTCTCGGATATACACTTCCAATGACATGTTACTTGCAATATTGCTTATCTCGTTATTGAAATAAGGAGAAGTGTTGTTTTAACTTTCTCAGATTCTTAGGGTAAGATGTTTTGTAAAATGCTAACCCGGAGTCTATGCTAAGGCTAGATTTGAATTACCATTAGAGGTACCCAGGCGTTATAAGGAAAAATGAAGAAAAATGACAAGTGTGGTGTATACTGTATATGTACAGGCCTGGAGCCCAAGCTTAGGCTTGATTTGAATAGATTTGAGAGGTTCCCCAGGCTGAATAACAGAATTCTCATGACAAGCCCTTATGGGCAGTTAAGTAGTTCTGATAGGGGTATTCCTTTTTTAATTAATTGCTGCTGCCTTAAGCAATTCATCCTTTATATTTCAATTCATGTTAACGCTTAACCCTAGAATGCTGGGTAATTTTCTAAAAATAGATGTTTGTGTCGTCTCTTCTCCAAAACCTTAAATATATACTTAGTTTTGATGAGGAAAGATGCTCTGAGATGGCAACAGGTTAGATCACAGACCAGTCGCCAATTTATTTGGCAGCTGGCCTGTGATCTAACATGTTTGCATATGAATGAAGTTGGTTCCAGCACTATAAGGGTTTAGGCTGGATGCAACATTGGTGTACGTTTTGCATTAGTGTAACATGGGCGTCTCTCAAAAGTAATTCTACAAATTGCATTGCTAATTTTATACTCATTGTTCTGGAGTCGTTTAGGAAAAGGCATTTTATTATCTGGATCCTGGTTGATTGATTAGTAGAAGATAAAAATAATTCACTTGCTTTATTTAGATTGTTTATTGTTGATATTGCATTAACCCCCAAAAGTAATGAACAAATCAAGATTTCTATTTATATGGATGTATTTAATGTACTGAATGTATTAAGAAATGGATCGAATGAATGAAGATAATAATTAGTTTTATTTTGATGGATGTATTGAATGTACTGGATGTATGGACAAACGATTGATTGATTGATTGATTGATTGATTGATTGATTGAAAGTTTTTGTTGATGTATTAAGTTTCATTTTTCACTGGCCTATGGTTTGTAGATTTTTCATTAGTGAAGGGATCTCCCTCTCTTCATATTGTTACAATTTTACCTTTAAAGCAATATATTTCTATTTCCAATAATGTCTTCAAAAATCATCTGCATAAGACAGGGTTGTTCAACTGTTTCTTTGGTAAAGGCGTAAGCAATAGTTTTGTTAAAGCAACTCATATGCAAGTGGAGTGGCATTTGTTGCCTAGTAGTTACTGTTCTGAAATTGAAATAACAATTAACCTCTCTACTCGGATTCAAGTTAATAGAGAGTGGCAAAAAAGAAAAAAGAATCAAGAGAGGTCGTCTCCCAGATGACTGGCAGAATGGCAATGGTTTTTTACATTCTCCTTCGCAGTGATCTCCCTTTTCATTTGGTTATCAGATGATACTGTACTGAAGTGTAGCAAAGGGAAGTAATCCTGCACAGAGTTTGTGGTTCTTCATGGCTTACTTGGCCTTTATGTGCAGTTAGGTAAGGGGTCTTTATCAATACCTGGTGAACTCTGTTCTTTAATCACAAAAAATGTTGATATGATGTAAAGACTTAAATGAACAAAAGAACAAACCCTCTTGTGTAAATTTGCAATACATGTTCTAAAACATATCAAAATGTAACATGATATACACAGCTTGATTGTTGTCACAAAGGGAGACAACTTACCGAGAATACAACTTTTTCCAAGGCCATGATTCTTTACAAAAGGTCTTAACTCACAAAAAACATTAAACAAGCTGTAACAGTGTGTTAGAATAACATACGTTATCTACGTCTGGATCATTTGAACTAAAAGAATATTAGTTTGCTGCCATAATATATAAGGAAGGAGGGCAACTCACTGACGTCCATAATGTTCTTTGTGATTTAACTCACTAAGGGAGAGAATTCAGACATGTAAAATGGCAAACTCCTCACAGTGATCTCCCTTTATGGGGATGATCGATGCAGCGTAGCAAGGGGAGATTACTGTGAGGAGTTTGGTAAAATGGTCTGCAGTGTTGTAAAAAGCGGTGTTTATGTGTTTTTATTTTACATTTAACCATTTTTAGTCATAGTATTATTAAGTTCTGAAATGTATGATTGTTTATCTCAAATGACTGGATTTATGTCTTTAAGCTTGTTTGTGTTGTGAGTTTCTCTGTCAAACTCTGACCTTTATATTGGAAACAAAAACCTGTGGTAATATACTGTCTATAGGTTTTTGGTTTTTGGTGTATGATTGATTGTAGTCAATGCTTCAATCCTTCAAAAACTTTTATCACCAGCTTTAATCTGATAAGATGAACCTAAAAAACTCTTGAAACAGTGAAATGGCGAATTTTTCTTTTTGAATTTGAAAGTGACAAGTTTGCAAAACTTTTGGTTCAAAGGAAATATACAAGAGGATATGCTTTGAAACAGTTAATTTATGAATTTTTTTTTTGAATTTAAAAGTGACAATATTGCAAAACGTTTGGTTTAGACGAAAAATCCAAGAAGATACCTGTGATTTGGTTTCAAGATCAAACAATATGGCGGTCCCATTGTACAGCTCTCAATACTTGTGTCAAAGGGAGGCACTCTCTCCTTGTTTGCACATTTTCTGTTATTTCCTATTTATATATTGTTATGTAGATAGAATGCAACCCATGGAATGGGTTATTATGGTATGACTTGATTGCCTTGATCGAAATATTCTTTTGTTGATAATCGTAAGGACTACACTTTTTAGATTTTAGAACAGATTGTGTCACTTTTATTAAAACTATCATTTGTAAGAAACGACTTACAAAGCAACACATTACCACCTATCGCCACATTTTGCTTTGCGTCTTGCAGAAGACGTCTCTCAAAGAGTATTGTGGCAAAGGGAGAAATTGTCTGTCATAAGTAATTTCTTTTTTTTTGCCACAATTACTTTTCGATCAGCAGAACTGAAAGGTTTTTCACATGTTTACAAAGCTTTTCTGAAGTCATCTGCTTCAAGTTAAAAAAAATGTCTGGATGTGGCAAAGAAATAGCATACTACTGAACTTTATTCGTGCTTTAGATCTGGCATCGCGAAAAAATAACCTTAGATGTGTTTGGTGCAAAACAAAATTCTAACAATCAAACCGTTCCTATTTTGAAGGAATTGATGCAGTGTTTGACCAAGCATGTGCATGCAAGTTCTATTCAGACTGTCCTAAGAACAATCAACAACAAAGAATTTTGCTGAAATGAATCGGTTGTTTTCTGGGGAAGTTGTTCCCACCGTTATATGTTCATCTGTAATCAATCTATCACATGTATTTCCGTGTATAACTTCTATTTTCTGTTTTGTGAAATCAGAGACTCCTCCTCTTTGTCTCTGATTTCTGGTACTTCAGAGTAAATGTATATATGTACACGACTATTGATTAGGCTGTTAATAGTATTAACTTTATTTTTTTTGAAAAAAAAACATATTTTTATTTTGTGTTTTGACTTTTATTTTCCTGAATAAATCTTATGAAGCCTTCATGCTTGTTTACAATTGTTTAAGAATTATTAAACGCCTTGGCTGACCCCGTTCTCGGCTGTAATCTTTAAAGTTTTATTATAGATGTTTCAGAATAATTAAATCTCTTGATTGACTCCCATTTTGTATGAAGTCTTTAATGCTTGATTTTCATTGTGTTCTGATAAGTCATAAACCTTGTCAAAGCTCTCTGTTCGTCCACAACAATCTATTGCCTGACCCCTACTTTGTCTGCAATTTTTACTGCTTGAAAACATTTTGTTTTCAACATTATTAGATCCTTTATCTGACACCATTTCTGTCTGTAATCCTTAAGGTTGTCGGACCATAATCTTTGTCTGTATCACATCAACGAGTTGAACTTCTCCCTACATCGACCATTGAATTGCCAAAAGGACCATTGGTACAATGGTGACATGGGATAGATCCAGTAGTGGGTTCGAGAAATTCAAGGAATTTCCGCTTGAAAAGTGTAATCGGTTCCTTCCGTTGTGATCAATCCTATGTTGATAGCGTTACAATTGCAAAGCCAGTTATTTGAAATATATCAATGGTTTGGATCAAAGCAATGCCGCGATTATATCTGAGATACAACTTTTTCATGTATCAATGCTAAAGCTGTAACAAGGCTCTTCAGTTTTATTACGGCTAGCGCTCAAAAGTGTCTTGCCAAGCGACATTTCCTAGAAACTGTGGTTGAGATTGGACCAAGGACTATCGAGCTAGAAGTCTACCGCACTAAGCCACTATGTCGCACATGATCATGAAAGATAACTGCTTACGGATTTAAACCTCTGATTCATCTTAGGAAATTGTTCCTGTATATTAATTGCTGGTGAAGGTCGTGTCCTTTATGTGCACCAATGATGTATGAAGATTAATTTCAAAAGTATCAAACGAACTGATAACGCTTAAACATTTATTTATCAAAATGGAAGACGTCGATTCTGTTGTAAAACACAGGATCATCCTAAATGTGTTTATTGAAAAGCAAACAAAGAATTAAGGGGAAAAAACGCAAACTGGGATTACACGACGTATTTGTAATTCAGTTTGAACTTGGATTCACAAGATTCCACCAGCTAAACGAAAGGCGTTTACCCTCTTAAAATTATAAAAGAAAAATACAAAAAAACAACAAAAAACAGTAACTTATTTTGGCTGGACAAAAAAGTATACAAGTTATTCTTTGACGCATTGCTTCATATTTGTATACTGTTCTGAATTGAAAGCAATATAGATCTAATACTGATAAATTGCTAACTATCAAAACTAGAATATGTACAAATTTGTATTTTTTTCTGTGATAAATAGTTAAAAAGTTAAACCCATTATAGGAGATCTACAGGAAGTATTGTCCGTCTCATATGTATTACATAGAGAATAATCAACTCCTTTCGGCTGATATCAAAAATATGTCACGAGAATGGGTTGTTATCAGGTTGCAAAAACGAGTTCAAAGAACGAGTTTTTTTCTACATATTTTTTATATCTATCGAATGGAGTTAATTATTCTATTTAATTTATTCCACTATATAAAGTATATTTGCCAAAATACCTCCATAAACGTGAAATGGACTATAAAATGGGAGGAGCAAAGCATTTAATAACGCCCATGACGTCTTTTTTGCAACCTATGACGTCATTCATGCGTATGGATATATTTTAGAATACAAACATTTTAGTGCCGTGTGCAGCTTTGATTTTAATGCAAATGAATGGTAAAAAAGTAGTCCCGTCAAAACTGATATCATCACTAGTGATGATATGACTTTTTGAAATCATCACTACTGACAATATTCACTGTGACAAAATTTAAAATTGATATACTGAGAAATCCCAGTATTTCACTCATAAGAATATAATAAATCCCTGTATTTCACTGATAGGAATATAATAAATCCCAGTATTTCACTCATAAGAATATAATAAACAGATCTATATCATCAACTGCAGAAGCATCATACAGTCGATATGAAGTACATGTAACTGCTCAACATAGCACTTTATATTTAAATAAAAAATGTCTTAATACATTTTGAATTTACATTAATTTGTCCTTTACAAATATTTACAGATCTATATTTCTACTTCGATCACTACCAGAGGTATCAACCCTTCTACTCATAGAGAAACAATGCGAAGAGGAGCACCACTCGGAAAAGGTTTGAATTTTGTGCATTGCATCGTTCATAACATGGCTTTAGCAAGAAAATGGCTAGCACTGTATTTTTCGTGATGATGTCATATAAGACATCAACGGATCAATGTTTCCACCTTTTCAAACGCCGATGGTGTCCCGCCGATCTTAAATGATGGAAACGAGGCAGACGGTGCGAGTGATGGCGTCACTGATGTCGTAGGAATGATTGTGACTGGCGAGTTGTTTTCGTTACTGTCACGTGGGTCCGGTAGCCCGGATGCTGATGACGTCAGAAGTGGGAATCTAAACAACATGGATCTAGAAGACTGGAGAAAATCGATCCGTTGCTGTCGCCGCCATTTTGCTCTTCTGTTTGAAAACCAAACCTGGAACGAAACGGATGAAATAATAAGTGTCTAAATTATGACTGTTTCCTTTCTTCGAACGTATCACTGTTTAACTTATTTGTTGAAATGGTTACTTAAAACGTTTTCCAAAATATGTTAGTTGTCTTGTAAGAAAAAGGTTACCTATCAACGCTCCTTGGCAACTTCTAAACTAATTCTGATCAATATTTTATTCCAAGACTGATTGTCCACGTGACCTCATTTTAGTGCATTTTGCACATTTATCAAAGACTTGTTTATATGTTGGAAAGCATATTGGCAAATTTGGGATTATTTCTTTGTGTCTATCTAGTGTATATGTATTTTAAGACGAATACACTACCACATGAGCTATTCGTGTATTTAACAGACATAGAATATACATAGAATGTTTCTAAATAACTATTCATGTGCAGAAATCACATTGGTTTGAAAACCAATAGGAACCATTTTATTGTGGATGGATGTATAACATTACCTGTACTCTGGCCTCTGAAAGGCTAGTTTTTGTTGCGAGATCTTCCCTCGTGTTTACTCCTGGATAATGACTCCTTTCGAACTCTCGCTCTAGAATATCCAGTTGGTTCTGTGAAAAAGTAGTTCGGTTGCGGCGTAATTTTGGTGACGTCATTTCGTCGTACTTTGCTGCATCGTCGTCTTCGTCCACTAGAAAATGTAAAGAAATCATGTATAGTTATGCGTGATATAACGGAACGATTTGTTCTGAATAAACTGATAATAAATACAATTTTACTTGATAGACAGAATACTTTTCAATGTTTTGAACTTTAACTGTTATCAACGAATGTAAACGGCTACCAATGATAAGTTTGATAGTTGTGTTGCATTAAGAATATGTTGGGGCAAATGCATTTAAATCAATATATGGAAGAATAACATGTACTATCAAAATTAACTTCAACAACTACAAAGAAAAAAAACCCATTATGATTCTGTAATAAAGAAGTAATTTTCTCGAGTAGGTATTCAAACTCTCTATTGTACATAAACAAAAGAATTTCGTATAAATTTCCAATGCACTTGAGTTTGAGTCCAGCATTCTTTTAAGTAAACGCAAAACAAGTTACGTTTCCAAAGGTTGTTTGATGTTGTTGACGGCAACAACATCAAAAAATCTTTGGCAAC
Source organism: Cerastoderma edule (assembly GCA_947846245.1). NCBI lineage: Eukaryota > Metazoa > Mollusca > Bivalvia > Cardiida > Cardiidae > Cerastoderma > Cerastoderma edule. Next base: position 27,804,303 of record OX401418.1, read on the forward strand.
GTAGTAAATAGGGGTCGCATATGATTACGTTCCCAAGATCTACACATTGACTGACCTAATTAATTTGTGAATCTAACAAACTCATACCCAATGTCATCACATGTTGTTTCAAAGTTAGTACCTGTGTCAGGACTACACAGTTTTTCGGACGTTCACTTGCTGTAAAAGTTTACCGAGTTGTCCGAAATATATTCGGACAACTCTGCAATCTTCGAGAACGATTGTGTGTCCGAATTATTGTGGAAAAATAAAAAGGATACTACCGAAATTATAATCGGTTTTTGTTGTGCATGTATTACCTCCCTTTAGTATAAATAATCTGTATGGGAAACTGTTTCATTGTTAAATTATGTTAAAACAAGAATGGTGGCGATATCAAGTAAATCAATTCGTTACTCATCGCAAACCAGATTGTCGGAAAGGAGAACAATGTTAACAACAAACTTTGAAATAAGATGCTGAAGATCAGCCGGCAGAAGAAACATTTAACAAGTTAAGGTAAGCAACTTCAATTTTCTACACTTCTGAAAGAAAACCTTTTCTCGTTTTGACTTTTAGAGAGATTTTATTAGGGGACCACCTTTACAGCGTTGAAAATCCGAAGCGTACAAATTACATAATCCTTGACAGAATGCACATACTATGTCTTCACTAGCTTTGGTTGTAACGAATGTAACTGAAAAAAAAGGGTTTATTCAAAGCAAATTTATGCAAGTTCTCGTGTTCGAGGGCACGAATCCATGTAATGGTATCGGTAAATATGTTTTTTTTCTGAGAGGTATTCTTGTGACTGACTTTTGGAGTGCCATTGGTTGAACTAAGCAATCGACAAAAGCTTTAAGAGAGTAAGGTTAGGAGGCCTTCTCGGTCCGTTGTTTGTTTAAACTTACATGTGTATATTTTACACATCGATTGCGAAAAATGTTTTTACAAGTAAGATTACTTACGCTCCAGTCTGCTTCCTGGATACATAAACAGTATTCGCACCGAATGTGGATATACACGACATATAGCTAAAATATTGTTGATTTTCGCCTTATTTGTAAGATTTCTTTTTACATCGGATCATCATTTCTACTAAGTTGTTTTGTGATTTCAAGTTAGTACATTGACAACAAGCCAACGGCATCCCCTTGAAATTACTGTCGAAGAAATGATATAAGCATTGTGTTTAGACATTGAAATACTGTTGAATCAATCGTGAGAAGTCTAATAAAACTAGAAAGGGTAAATTTGATAAAAAATACTCAACAAACCTGAGATATGAGCCTCATCCTCAGAACAAACTCGATTGCTATTCTCCAATGAATCCACTTCCGGTCTACTCGTGGTCGTGCTGTAGTCACGTGGTGCATCTTGTATAGGCGGAAGTTGCCAGAGTTGCGGGTAATATTGCAAGAAAGAGCGTGATGCTATTTTTGTGTATTCATACGCCGCTCTCTCTGCGGCCCTATTTCGCAGTATTCTATTAATAGAACTTACACTTGGCACGTTGCTACTGGTGCAAACTCCTGTAAAGATAAATAAATTCGTATTTTTTTGTTGTATGATACTTCTGAATAAAGAACTTTTTAGTGCCGAACGTTATTAGTCGAGTTAGTAAGATCGCAGTCCAAACAAGCCATATACTGAAATTCTATAACATGTACTGGCTTTCCCGTCGCGTTGGCATCAAATGACACGAACCTCCTTTAAAAAAGATCAGAACTACTAGTGTTGTAGGTTCTAAAGATCATAACATTTTTGTCACCCAAGGCAAATTTAATTCTTTGCTTTTAGCTCAAACTTCACAAAGAATCAAGTAAACGTATTTTAGTCGTGTTGGTCAAGAAACAGAACTCTTCAAAGCTTATATTCAATACTACGCAATGGTAATGTAAACTCTTCTATGAAATCGAAGCGTCCTTTTTTCTTTTATAATGCAAGTAAGATCTATTATAATTGTTTTAATATCTTATTTCATATCTGTCCAATCAATCACACTCAAACGTTATTTTGAAATGTGTCGAACCATGTATAATGGGCGTGTGGCCGCAATACGTAGAAACATGTGTAACGAACCGAGCAAATGAACCTCTCAAAGACACAAACACATCCGATCAGTCAAAAACACTGTTGTTCACTGAGCGGTTGTGTTGTCTATATGTATACCAGCATGTTCTCTCAAACAATGCAATTGGGTTCCAAATTTGCATAAACGTTCAACGAATGTTACATAACTCCCAATTCCGAGAAGACTCGTCCCGAGTCTTGGCCCTTGGAAGACACGTGGGGAAGGCAACTCCGATAGAAGGAGAAGTCTTAATCCCACCGCTGCCACCAATGTAACGAACCGAGCAAATGAAGCTCTCAAAGACACAAACACATCCGATCAGTCAAAAACACTGTCGTTCACTGAGCGGTTGTGTTGTCTATATGTATACCAGCATGTTCTCTCAAACAATGCATTAGGTTCCTAATTTGCATAAACGTTCAACGAACGTTACACATGTCTTTATCTATTTGGGTCTTTCGCATGACCCAAAACGTGCAATGAAGCAGCTCTTTATGAGTTTAACTGCAGAAAATGAAGCTATGTATTAGTGCAGGAGAAACATCGCCATATAAACCAAAGACTGTCAGAAATTCATTGAACTAGAAAGTGTCATGTTCATCCAAATTTCACTTGTGTCGACCAATATTACCTGATATTAACAGTTTGCATCAGCGAACTGGCACTACTTATTCACACTTCCATAACCAAAACGTATTCACTCAATTAGAATGAAAACGTTTGAAACTATGTTATAATGCCATATTAACTAATTTCATATATGTTCTATCCTTGTTTGTCATTCAATGTCTTTATATGTTTTATACGTTTACTCTTCAATACTAGCGAAATAAATAAATAGATGCCTACCATCAGATAGTAACTTATCCCGAATTTCCCAGGCAAATATCGTGGGGTTTTCCCGCTTGTACTGTTCTATTTTCTCCACAACACCAGGGGTCGCCACCTTCGGTTTACTTCCGCCAATTGCACTTCTTCGCAACTGCATGACGGGGTCATAAAGTCGGCCTGAAACGTTACATTATATTAATTACATGAAAGGTGCTTATTCACTTAAAAAAGAAATTGAAAGTAAGATAAACAGTTTGTTGAAACAATACGTTGTGTGTATAGTTGTTTGATGTACAATTTAAAAAAAGCTTTTAAAAGCATGATCAATTCAGGAAGCATCAATTTATCTAAGTATGTACAGTCTGAATAAAGTGGTTCTCAAAAGCGATGCCAGGCGATTGGATAAAGATTCATGTTAATTAACTGTATACATACTTAAAATACTAAATATGATCTAAACTTGCTTCAAGTGAGAAAAAGATGAAAAGTAGGTAAAAGAGAGAGGAAAGAATGAGAAAAGATTGAAAAGAAAACTAGAGTCCGTCTTTAGCCTATACTATCACTAAACTAAGATCAATCATACGAGAATATCTATAAGATATTTAGACAAAACGCTTACCCATAACTCTGTCCATGAAATTCCCACTGTGTGGCGCTGTCGAGAAGTGTGAATACGGATGGTGTAAATAGGAAGATTGCGGAAATGACGTCATTGATGACGTTGGCAACGGAAGTCGTGGAATATCACAGCACAGAGGCATTCTTGACATTCCTGGTATCTGGGTTACGGAAGGTATTGGGTCCATCTCGTTCCTATGAAATAAATGTGAATAATTAGTTGCATAATAGTATATATCCCTTAAATTGTTCTTGTTAATAAATAAGAAGAGTTGAATGTCTTTGAAATCGTGTGGGCGACATTGGTGCAGGGGTAGAGGGTAGAGCGTCGGGCTCTTGTACCGAGGGTCCCGGGTTCGAATCCCCGTCAGGCGGGGCGAAAATGTCCGGGACTAACCCACAAACCGGCGCGATTACTGGTTTAGTATCCAGGAAGCAGTCATCGAGAATGGTTTTGAACAAGCTTTTATTAGCTTCCTTGACAATCAATGAAAACATATACGGTGAATGAATACTGTATCTTAGTGGGTATAACTGATATAGATCTAGATACGTGAAGCGTTACAACGCTTTTTGGCTATTTTCTTTTTTACCCCCTTCCCATGGCTATTGTCTAGTGCGATTTTATATCAACAACAATACAGCTTTCGCACAGCTTTAGATATATAAATCTTTAACACTTGGATTTGAAATGAAAGGATGTTTTTTCTTACTTCGTTGGCTGTCATAGTCATTTTTTTTTCAAAATCCAATGTCATGGAAATGGGTTATTTTTAAAAGCGTTATAGGTTTTGAAATAACTTGAAACTAATTATGATGAAATTTTTTATGATTTAACTAAATAGTAGTCCGCTGCTGTTGTTTCAATTAATTTTGACCGGTTGCGACCAACCAACATGGGATCAATTCCCCGTGGTGTGTCATTGGACAAGGCACACTACGTGTCTTATACTGTTAGGTTATCCAGGAATTGGGTACGGTAACGCTCGAAAGAGAGCGCTGAATATCAATACACTGTAGTTGAAAAATCACATGATCAAACAATCAAACTTGATTGGCTTTGATAGACTGCGGTCAGCCTTATTGATGTGACTAAACTATTCGTACACTATCAAAGATCAAATAAAAAGAGCAGTCATGGCGGCCCTTTTTGCACAAGATGATAAAAGGATAGTTTAACGCCTGGAAACCCATTTCCAGGTAAAATATAAGACAGCATTTGTTTTCATCAAACTTTGCAAAACAACTAATATGCAAACAAACCAACCAACAAACGAACGTTACATGAAAGAAACAAGCAGAAAATATTTCTTTCGGACAACACGGGTACATGTATGTTTTCTTCTCGACATTAAAAATCCCCGATATCAATCTGACACCAAAAGCATCCCATCCATCATAATCACGTGACCTGACGAACGTAATCGGAACCCCTCGGGGAAGTCGTACTTTCTACCGAGCCGAAACCGAAGCAATCCGAAATATTGCAGGCCAATGGAAATGCCGGCGGGTGGGGAACACGTCCGGTCAGCGCCACGTGGTACGATTCACTTGACACGTGACCCTCGTCGTGTAATTAAGGAGAAACTGATAGAAGATGGCATTCACACTCGATCTAAAGGTCGTTATAGTCTCATAAAGACTGTCTCTCGATTTAAAGATAAAGTCAGCGCCATGCCATCGTTAGTCCCCAGCTAAACCCAATTACATTGGCGATGATGTCCTAATGCTCATTTGAAACTGATTCAAAAAGGCAATACGTGTTATAACATGGTTCCAAAATACCTTGTGTTAATTTCTTGTTTTTGTTTGGTGTTAAACGCAGTGTCAACAAAAGTTTTACAGTTTTGCAACAACGTTCCTGGGTTTCATCAGATCTACGCTACGGCCCTGATGTGTCTTGCCGAAGGCACTCGTACGAGCACTCCTACGAAACTCAAGGTACCGGTTGGGCTCGATCCCGGTACCCCAATATTTTTCAGACCGTCATCTTAACCATTGTACGACGCACGGCCCATATGTTGATTTGTAACGCCAATACTGGCAAGATCAAAGATACACGATGCCCGACTCTTAATGATGGAGGAAGACCCCATACTCAAAGCGGGTAGAACCATCGGCATTCCGTAAGTCAGTCGGGAGACTGCCTCTCATGAAAATCCATATCCCTCTCAGGATTTGAACCCACGGGGAGAGGGGCCATGTGATTTCAAGTTCTGTACTCTAACCACTAGGCCACGGAGGCCCCGTTGGGTGATATTGGGTTGAAACGACTGCGACAAAAGGATAAAATTGCTCGCCAGGAGCAAGTTAATCTATTTGTCACAGTGGTTTCCTGAGCCGTCTGCAGCAGATGCGGCAAAACAGGGCGGGACGCTGGCACTACTGTACAAATGGCGCACATTATCAAGTTAAATCCGTCGCTTTTGACCGTGCGCGACCAATGGCCGATGAAATCTGAATCTCGAAGTAAATTATGAAATTATAGGGAAATAGCGTGACTTTCGTCTCGTCTGTCACGACTCATTTCATTTTGGGATTCATACCTTCTATAAGGTCGTTAACATGTCCTTGGCGCTTTCCCTCATATGCTAGAATCGTTACAGAATGATCCCCCTTTATTGCAAAAATATGACTCCGGAGTAGAAAAAAAACATTTGTCCGTATTTCCCGTCTGGTCCAAAAGCCAAAACGGACAAGTGAAGTTTTACTGAAATTCACTATATAACCATTGTGTGGACATAATATTGGATTTGCATTCACAAATTCGCTTGTTTGTATGGTTATCGATTCTTTCGCTATTTGAACTGATTGATCTTAAATTCGATCATTTAGTCATTGATTCATTTGAATCGTTCATTCTTCGATACCTTCTTAAATTCCCATATCCGTACTCTCGCAGCCGCATTGTATTATTTTTACTTTTCAAAAATGGGACAACCGAATACATACTACTAATATCTTTCCGTTTCACAAAATTAAAACTTATGCTACGCACCTAGTTTGATCCATTGCTTTTTTTTTATTTCACATGTAGAGTATGATTATCAATCAGCAACAGGGACGATTCAATTGTGATAAAGATTAAATGCAAGATGCATCGGAAACAGGGTCACCATACATATTGAACAAAAAAAGATATTCGGACCCCCCCAGTTCGTCAGTAACTGTGCGCTAATTAGCATTGGAGAGATTGTAAAAAGAATAGGCTGAGCGAAATTATTAGAATTTTGATATTTTTACGACATTCAATTTCGCTTTGTAGTGTCGTTCAATCTGATGGGAATTGTTTTATTTTCCGACATTAAATACGCCTTTCAAGTATCAGTTTTAGCCGAATTACTACCGTTTTATCACTTGTGTCTCTCGTTATACGCCTCTCTGTCGCAAAATGTAAAAATATACCGTAAAGCGTTCATAAAGCAGACGAACATCAGTGACAGTAAAGTCGTCGCATGTTATGATTGAGGTCTGCGCTATAATGGATCCAATTGCAGTTTTTAATTACGGAATTGAAAATACGGAATTGAATGATGAAACTTATGGTGGAAAGGGTTTGCGAAAAGGTAAACGAAACGAAATTTGATGTTAAAATGAAAAAATGGCGCACAATCTAGAAGAGTGACCTCTGGAAGGACAACTCCATTTCGTATAATAGTTTAATGGTTTAAACATATCTTATAGTAAAATACTTTTAACAATTGGATTTGGACAGAAACTATAAGCTTATTAAGTCGATCATCTATATCAAAGGACATGATTTAGGCAAAAAGGTAAACGAAAAGAAATTTGATAAAAACAAAACTGCCGTTCCATGCAAATCCATAATCTAGAAGAATCACCTTTGGAAAGACATCAGAATTTCCTATATTAAAGGGACTCTCTCAAAGATTTTCCCAGTCACTAGATATATGACCAGTTATCAATTCTTTACTTCCAAGATTCTGAAAATCGGCATTATTGTTGAAAAATGTGAAATGTGCATACTTCCCTCAAACGATTGAAGTAATGAAAGGATACTTTTGTAGAAATGAATATAATTTTTGTGGACTTAGTAGATTAAATCGGATTTTAGGAAAAAGTTCAATAACCCGCAAATAAGTATACCTTTTAGCCAAGACTGATCAAATTAAACAGATCACTTAATCGCGTGCAGTTTGGAGAAAATCCTTTGTTTTCTCCATTAATCTGGGATTTTCGTTTTTTCAAATTTGACACCTACTGTGGACACAAAGTTCTACAAGTCAAATCCGTTGCCTGCATCATTTGAGATATCGTTAAACGTATACCGTAAACGGGCACATGTCGTGAAATATGATAAATAGGCTTCGAGATTTGGATCAGCGTGCAGCAGCTCGACCAATGACTGCAGTGCACGGGCCAATTTCGCGAGATCACATCACGTGATAACGTCACTCGCGTTGTCACCTCCAACTCCTCGGTTTTTATCGACGGTATATTTGATCGAAATGTTGCGATTTATCGATTGATGTTCTTTATCAATCACGTGTTTAACATCCGATTGTCGTTATCTGTGGACAGTTAGTGTCCATTTAACTTGTGTTTATTTTACGAATTAATTCATAATCCCCCCTCTGGACAAAGTGACAAAGGGCCCCTCTTTTCTTTGCCCTTCTGAAATGAACACACGAATGGTCAAATGGTTAAATAGTTGTTACAAGAGGTTTTTACCAAAACCAGATATTACATAATATTATTAGATTTTTTGTACATGTGCAAGTACATCTTTGTGGTAATCCTTTATTTATTAATACCAATTACTAAATTATGATTTATTTCTTTGGTGTTCGCAATAAAATGACAGAAATAACAACGCTAAGAACCAACGAATACTTTTTTTTTTTTAAAAAAGCGGAAAAAACGGGTATCGACAGCCTCGAAAAAGACGTTTAACCCCCACCATTACTGCAAATCATACGTGATCAACACATTTAATATTGTATTAGTTATGATAATATGGAAATACAAATGAATTAAAAAAAGAAAGATATTTTTTTAAATTGAAAAAAATGTAAGAGGGTCTGATCTGACGCTACTGGTAGATCGTGAAAAAATAAAATATAATTGTTCAAATTGACGACAAATACAAAATATGAACAACGTTACATGTGGGAATTGAGAAGAAATATTTACATGAGCACATAAATAAGATACTGCCTAATGGGCCTATAAGTCATCTAAATGAAACATGTCTTAGGGCAAGTAGTCGAATATGACGCAAACAAAATCCATGTAAAAAGCATACCTGATTTCGAGCAATATCAGTCAAATGACTTTCAACACTCATTTTCCAAATCTTAAAAGATTTATATATAAAAACACAAAATAAGTTAACCCTTTCCCAAACAATCACGACATTTGACCACTTTGTTGCAGACGACTTTAGAAAACATTGTGGGAATAGGAAAAATTGCTCGTGACGAGCAATTTTTCCTTTTCCCACAATGTTTTCTGCCCTATCAGAGGATTATTTTCCAATTTCATCACCTTTTGAAATGTCGTCTGGAAACTCTTTCAATTTGGGACAATCGAAAATTTGTCGTTTGGGAAAGGGTTGAAGAGATGACCAATCGCCAGTTTCGTTAAAACTTGTGGTCCTATCCAATTGCAATCAACGTTAACCTTTTCACATCTTCTTTGTATATATGTTTATCTTTTGATGTAAATATATCATGTATCGCGTGAAGAAATCAATAAAATATGTTTTAACTATGTCCTATTGAGCTTTCTGAATAATCGACTTCTCGAATAAAGCTTTTTCCACGTACAGTGAATTATAACTAGTCCTAATAGTAAATAATAGCCGACGATAAACGAATGAAAAATAGCACGAAATCTATCTTTGCTCTTGAGAATAAGATAAACTGTTTTTGCCACATAACATTGAAAAAACATACTTTTCATGTTGATTTTAATCAAAAGTTTGAGACGAAAGCGATGACTTTCATTGGCAGCAATTCATCTTGTAATCACAGTGGTTTAATAGCACGAAATCAATCATTGCTTTTTAGAATTAGATTTACTGTTTTTGCCACATATCATTAAGCAAACATATTTTTAAGCTAATTTTTAATCGAAAAGACGTGTCATAACTGTTGATTTACATTAGGAGCAATTCATCCTCTTCTAACAGTGGTTTACGACACATGCACAAGGTTGGTTCTTATGGATAATGGGTTAAGATCATTTCAGATTGTACCGTCTTTTTGGCATTGTCTAAAGATTGCCATTAAAGGTATGTTCGAGTTCTGACTGACCAATTTTTTTTATTGTTATCGTTATTTATAATTATTACTATTTCTTTTGCATATTTTCAAAACTCAAGAAACTTTTTTTTTCTAAATATGTGTATGATATATTTTCTTTGTATTTCCCCTCTTTTAAGTCAATGCGTTTTAAAGAATCAAGTCCGAACTTAATCAGCAGTGGTTAAAATAAAAAGGTTTTCTTGGTCGCAATGGCCGCAAGTGTTCTTCCTTTTTTGTCTAAAATTCTTAACAATACTTGGAACTGTGTAATGAATTATGTCTATAGTTTGAAATGAGAAGAACTTCTTAGGATATCAACTATTTCGTAATTCGTGTGGTTAAAATTAACAACATATTTTTTCTTTTCATTACAGTATAAATGGATGCATATTTTGTAGCAACTCTTACCGTCTTGTTCTAAACCGTTTATTAAAAATTAAAACAATAAAAGAATACTTATGTTAACCATTTCCCAAATAAGCCGTGCTCTTTTTTAACAGTCTAATGTTGAAATGTATTGACATCTTTTTGCGTTCTTAAAGATTTCTGTTTTCCTTTTCCATTCATGACGTTATTGTAAATGATGTTGGTGTAAAAACATAAGATAATTATTATAAATTTAAATCAATCCTTTTTCGAACAATAATTCGCCATAAAGCATGTCTGCTACAGACATCCCTATGGAGGTATTGTGTACCAAACAATCAATTTTGTTCAAAAGAAAACGTTATTTCTATCACCATGACACTATTTACTTCGAATCGTATACAAATACACTTAATGTTTGCAAAACGTTTCAATTTTCCACAGTCAGGCGTTTATTTTCTAACGAAAATATATCAAAATATATGCTGTATTCTAATTCTTTCCTCAATTGAACTTTTTCGACTGAGGTGGTTGGAATGTAGCAGCAGATCCTAATTTAGAATTCTTGGACATTTTCTGTTGTTCGCGGTGGGTTTCTAAATTTGTTTTAGATGAAACTTCGTAAAAATGAAGAGGAAAAAAAAAAGACCATGCATAAACATTAATTTTTAGACATATTCATATTCTCTAATTAAAATCAAGATTTTTCAAAAAGCACGTATAGTAAGCCGTGACTCATATGGTTACTTTTCAGAATGCTGCACCAGAATTTTGATTTTTGAGTTCATTTTTTATTAATTCGAAAACACGATTATGTGAAACCAAATGATTTTATATCACTCCAAACGTTCATAATATGATTCGATTTATTTTTCATGGTGTTACACCCACTTTTCTTCACATGAATACCTTTGACCATTGTATGAAAGCAATAAATAGTACATTAATTAAAACGTTCGTTATGTTTCTTTTTTTCATTTTTTTATACCGACTTTTCTTATCATGATTCAATTAAACAAATTACGCGAAACCAACAATTGTTTAATTTTGACCAATTCAAAGTATCAATAATTTGTAATTGTTTCTTAGCTATAAAGATGTTTATATGTTGCATGCTGAATAAATATGTTACCTCATGTAATGTAAGTTCAAAGCATAAACTAAATTACCCGAGCAGGATTGAACTAAAATATAGATCTTTCCTTTTTGAATTCAATCATTTATCAACTTTGAATTACTACAAAACGTTGACTAGGTACATTATAAAGCATAGCATTTCAGAAATATTAAATAGTTACTTGTGCTTAACTACGGCTACCATTTCATTGATCTTTGAAATGAAGATAATAATTTAACATACAAAACACTGGTCATGTAAACCTTTAAACATCAAATTTCAGAAAAATTAAATATAACAGATTAACTAGTGATTTATTATAACTTACCTGCCTAAAGATGTCGCTACCTGTTTCCCGTTTTTCTGATTTTGATTTACTTCAATTATTTGAGGCGTGTTTAGCTTTTAAATGGAAACTTATTAATGGTGATTGAATTAAATTACCTGTATTTATACCTGTCCACTTAAAGCGTTCTGCAATAATCCATACAAAACTCATTGTTTTGGAACTATTTGATGAACCGCTGTACCGCCTTTGATCTTTTCCCAGCATCCAATATAGTACCGTTATCCAATCGAACCGAGTGCTGTTAAACTGTTAGCCAATCAGCGGGCGTGTATTTCGCCCCTTATCCAATCGAAATCTCGATTGATAAACCGTTAACCAATCCACGCACTGTTTATAAGTTGCCGGCAGGCCTCGGGCGAAATGTCGTGTGCCCGACTATGCTAATTACAGTCTTTAATATTCATGAGCTTTGTCAACAGACAGGTTAGTACAAACTTGTTTCTTTAAACAGCGACGACTTTAAATGTCAATGCTGTCAACAAGGTATATTTCGTAAACATTGTGGAAAAAGGAGGCGTTTTCATTCAGTCATCTTTTCGTCGACAGTTTGAAAACACGTACGTCTAAAGTTTGGTGATGATAGTTTGGCACGTCGGAATTGCATGATTATTTTGGAATCGTCTACAGAGATTGTTATTTTCCTTTTACGGGTCAAAATAAAGAAGTCCGATGAACCAACTTGTCTGCGACATCTAACCCCAAAGAACTCACTTCTGCGGAAAAGAGAAGGTGCTCATATGATACTTCAACCCGTTTTCAGGAACAACTTCTTTTTTACCGAAATAATACTTTTTTCAAGTCCAGACATCACCAGGTTGATCGTTTAACGCATAGATTTCTTATTGACTTTACTTTGGTTTTTACATCGCGTAATCATTTTTTTAAAAAAAATTATATTGAAAAGCCTGTCTCATCATGGACGGAGGTAAACCCCTTACTTCGATTAGGAGTTCGTTGTTCGACCGGGAGACCACCTCTCTTAAAAGATTGGATACATAGATCACTGCCGTGAACTGAATACACGATGATTCAAAAACCGTTGACTGGCCCACAAGTTATAACAACATTTGCGATTGGCCCTCTTCTCAGCTTATTTTGTAACTTTACATATATTTCTACGTTTTTAGATATGAAATCAATAAATAATGCTTTGAATGAAAAGAAAGGCAGTATGATTTTATCTATCATGTTTTAGCAATGAAAATATTGTGATAAGCTTCGTAGCAATCCGACGAAAGAATAAGTTTCAAAATGGCGGATTATAGGTATTCTAGCTTAAAAGATGTATCACTACCTCTATATCGCAAAAGGTTTATGTATGTCTCGTTTGTCGAAGTTGAAATAGGGGTAGGGATTGCATTGCGACTAAAAAAATCTTCTCAAGACTTTGGGGAGATAAATGAAGAGGTTATGCCTCATATGTCTAATGATCGGTAAAATCGGTAAACCGGAAGTTGCGCAAAAACTAGTTTGCCTACGGATATAAAGCTGACGCAAAACAAGCGCAGGGAATTTGTTTTCTATGTCAAATACGGATTAGAAATAGTCCATTATATGTATGTGTCTTTTGTTTTATCTGATAATGTGTCTCATAATGCTACCATCCTAAAAATATCAAAATGTGAAATATTTAGAATAACAAAATGATGTTCGGTAAAACTCGTAGATCACTCGGGTGTGTTCGGAAACAATATACCAATCCGAACACATCGGGTTTATCCAATGAAAACGCGTCTGAGATTATATAGATTCCGCCATATTGGTTCCCGCCGGAATTACGTGAACTTTCGTTTCCAAAAATAGTTCTTAAATCTTAAATCTGAATAGTCATTTATTTGGATGAAGGAAACAATTATAGAAATATCACAACTTAAAATGTTTCTATTCTGTATAATAAACCGATAGAATGTTATCTAAAATGATGCTAACACTTACATATACATTGAACTACCTGACGTGGACGTATATGGGAAAAGTGTTATAAGCCGGGGACGATTTACCCGAAATATTGTAATTCTATATACCTTCATCCGAGGTGTATTTTCCGCTAACGGAAATACTCGAGTAGTTCCGATTTACAATATACATGTACGTATAGGTACTAATCAGTTTAACGAAGAGAAACTAACCGTTGTAAAGAGTTCGTAAATATATCATTTTCACGTCTGAAATGTATTGTTTAACTCTATATGACACTCTTTTCGGGTAGAAAACTCTTGGGTCGATATGCGTGACTCTACTGTACTCATCAAAATTTCAAAATTGCTAATTTAGTGCATATATAGTGCACTTTGTGTTAATTAAACGACCGAGATGCATCAGTGCAGAGTTTCGAATGATTGATGGTACACCGTCGAAATGCAACGCATGCGCAATAAAATAGAAGTCACATGATATGTCACATGATCTCTGCTGTCCCCAAACAGTGTCACGTAGACAGGATTGGATCCGCGCAGACGTCTGCTTGCAAGCTACCCGGGTTAATGACCTTCGCCTTTTGCCTCGTTTTGATGCACACATGCAGCTGAAGATTTTTTGAAAAGCAGACGATAATTCTCGAGTTATTAAAGCATGTACTTTCTTCACGATATTGCATAGAAAACACTGAAACTAATGAAAACAGATGCTCGTCAGGAATCATTTGTCCTTTTTAGTTTATCGCAAGTGTATTTTCCTGCAAATTTATCAAAGGAAAACTTTATATTATACAATTAAATTATCGTTTGCTGCTGCTCTAAATTTGGACACGACACAAAATGCCAATTGGTGTAAATGGGTGGGTTACGGTGTTAGCAAGGGGACAAGCAAATAGGTCTCCGCAAATTTCTTCCCAGGGATCAGTTCCTTTCGTTCACATCCGGTGTAAAAAACACTGTCTAATCACTTCCGGAGGTCGTTGTTCAATAAGAAGAAGTCTTAAAATACTGTTTGCTAAGCATAAATTAGCCAACAGCATACATTGGAATCCCTTGATAAATGACTGCTAACACCATACACGTACGTGTATGTGAATAAAAGCATCTGAACCATGGGTAGGGATTCGGTCCCCGTGTGTACATTGTTTCATTTCCTACGAAAACGTCATGATTTTTATCGCACCTCAAATTGTAATTGTTGCAGTCCTTTCTGTGATCAGATAGACGATGAATATCATTTCCTTTTCATTTGTACCTTATACAACGATTTGGGTAGACTGCAAATACCAGATAAATACTACACTTCACCAACTATCTATAAGTTCTACATTCTTTTTTATTGTAAGAATGAAAATGACATTAGACGTTTAGCATTGTGTTGTCTATTATGTAATGACTAAACGAGATTCTGTTTTACAAAGGTGATACATAGCCTAAATGTTATTTTTCTAATTCTATCAGCGGGTCTATACTTATTATACATATATGTTGTTTGGTACCATGTCATTTGATGTCACTTTGAAACTTATATTTACCTATATTTGTATACATATTAGTCATTCAATGTCATTTTGTAATTGCATATTATGTATTCTTTTTTGTATATGGGTCGATGGCATAAGTACGGAATTAAAGCTAAAGTTAAAGTTAAAGAAAGATTGCAAAGTGGACCCCACTTCTCCAGGGGTTCGAACAGACGACCATCTGGTGTAAAAGCCGACCTTCTATCCCTGGAATACTCTCGACCACTACAAGACGGCACAATTGTAAAACCACAATCTAAACACACCAAAAAATGTTAGAATCTAATTTGCCGGCTAATTAAATGTTGCTATTAGGACCACCAATTAACAAGACCGCCCTATAGAAGGCTCGCAACACGTGCTTTTTAAGGGGTGTCTAAATGGCAAAAAATGTCGTCTGCCGGGAACAAAAAAAAGAGCGGATGGAAAGATAGCATGTTTTCACCTGTGATGTAAAGACTCGATTACACGATATTATTGCAGATTATCCGAGACAGGGTAGAAAGATCTACAGATCAACAAGGAGTTGGCATAAAGGTAATAATATTAATGCAAAAGGGTGAAAAAAAACTGTCTATTCAGTTAAACAGACTAATTTAAATTAGATGTTTTTCGAACTGCTAAAAATTCAAAATCGTTTTAGCGTGAAATAGAGGTTTTTCACATTATAATTTCCCACGTACGTACTTTCAAGCGTGGAGAGTACAAACGGTCGGTTGTCTTCAATGAGAATGTACAGTTACTTCCGGTTACTGCCACTGTCTTTTTTCACTCAGAAACCATCGATTGTTTGATTATTTCTTGAGAAAAGGGTGAATATAAACGAGAGGATGTACAAATAAAGATTGTTCCGTGTATTTAAAAAAACGATGAAGAAAATCCCGTGCAAATTATGTTTGGAGTATATTAAAAGTATTAGGTTGACAATGCCGACATACAAGAGTCTGCATGCATATTGAACCCTCCAAGAGGAGGTTTGTCCATCGTATTTATGTGGCAAAAGCAAATATCTTTCCCGTAGCTGAGTCAACTTATCACATATAAACATAGAAAAGGCTGAAGTAATGCGAGAGAAGACTCTTCAAAAGTAATTAAACCTGACATGTTAATTTTAAAATCCTCTTATCAAAATATCATCCATAACAATCACTCAGTCTGGAAATGTTTTTCCAAACCTGTCAAGCAGCACAGGAATCAAAAACTTTCAATCACACATCAAACTATAATTTTGATATAAATGGGGTAGATATGTGACCTCGTCACACGAGGGCCGTGGGTTCGATTTCCCGAGTAAAGTGATCCCTCTTGCGACCTTTCATTAATCCACATCTACGCGAGTACTGGTTATATATCAAATAAGAAGAGCCAGGAGTTACTTATCTTAACAGTAAGAGCTTGTTTCAACAATGAAGTATAATACACGAGCTTAAAGATGCTTTTTCACAGAGGAGACAACTTGAAAGTTAAGTTAAGTTTCGGGTTTTCGCCATCATTAAGAGTAGGACATCCCAACAAAACTCAAATAATGTTGAGACGATCTAAACACCCAAACGACTGAAATAAACGATATCAAATGGCACCGGGTTTTCCGGCGATGGAAGAGCCAATATGAGCTCATCTGGTTTTTCCAATAAAAATACCACTGAGATAATAGGGTGCCGCCCTTTTGTTTTCTCGCGAGACTAACGTCATTGTGCTTTCGTTTCCAAAATGGTTCTGTAATTTGAAATGTAAATAATAATGTATTTTGATGAAGGAAACAGTTATATATATCACAACTTATAAGGTCTCTAATATGTATGGGGTTACCGTTAAAATATTATTTAAAATGATGCCAAACACTTCCGTATACATTGAACATCTGAACGTGGACGCTTAAAGGAAATGTGTTATGTGCCGAGGACGATTCACCCGAAATATTGTAACCCTACACTTATATCCGAGGTGTATTTCCCAGCTAACGGAAATACCCGAGTAGGTTCGATTGTGGAAGTGCGTGACCGAGTGGAAAGGTAGGTCATTTGGATGAGTCGAGAGCCGCCATTTCCCCGAAGGCAATATCGATTTTGTCATTAGAATCAGGCGTACTCTACTCAGAAAAATATTAGATTCGTCGCATCATTAATAGCCGAACTATAAAGTCTTATATGATTGCTATGTTATTTGATTTATTGTCAGCGATAGTGTTTGGTTATCCCTTAGAATGCTGGGAAATTTTCTAAAAATAGAATGTTTGTGTCGTTCCTTTTCAAAACCTTAAATATCTGCTTAATTGTGTTGAGGAAAGATACTAAGAGTAACAAACACGTAAGATCACAGGCCAGTCACCAATTTACTTGGCTGCTGACCTGGATCTAACCTGTTTGCATAAGCATGGAGTCGGATCCAGCACTATAAGGGTTTAGTCGGACCATTTTTAAAGCCATACTTGCGCTCATTTACAACTAAATTGTGAAAGGTTTAGAATAATTGAATCTTAACTTAAAAGCACTTTTAATTCCATTTTACAGAGGAATTAAGACTGTAACATGTTCACATGATGCTTTTAAAACAGTAAATACTATAAGGTTTGTTTACAATTCGCGATTAAACAAGGTCAGCCGAGAAACGTTTGAATCCAATAAAACCAAAGAATCTCTCCATTTTGAATATTGACGTTGTTGATGTTGGATAAAGGACGGTATTTCTATGTGTTTCATTTGCTTTTTCTAACCAGGTGATCGCCGCTTGCTCTTTTTTTTTTAGATGTTTCCTGAATGTAATCAATGAAGTTAGATCGGTGGGCACCAAATTTGTGAAAATTGCACTTTGAAAAATAGATAATAAATAGT
Organism: Cerastoderma edule; assembly: GCA_947846245.1. NCBI lineage: Eukaryota > Metazoa > Mollusca > Bivalvia > Cardiida > Cardiidae > Cerastoderma > Cerastoderma edule. The sequence goes on from OX401418.1 coordinate 27,822,176, forward strand.
GCAGGCATTATATTGTCATAATCCTGTTGTCTTTCGCTAAGTTTCAACACATTCTATCATAATATGTAACTTATATTACCCAGTGTTGCAGTCTTTCTGGGTGCTTGTATGCTTTAGTAAATGATGCACAGACCAACGCTAGGTACGACATCGTTTCAAATCTGAACTCATCGGATTTATCCATAACATCTCTGATATAATATGGAAGCCGCCATATTGTTTCTTGCAAAACCTCTGTCATTGTCCTTTTGTTTTTATTGAAAGATCTTAAATGTAATTTAACAATAGTCATTTAATTTGATTAAGAAAGCATATGTATATCACAACACTATTACATGTATGTATGAGTGTCCGACTCTATAAAAATGATGGTATTCATCAATAAATAATTCAAATCGTCTTTACAGCTATAGTTTATTCAAAAGTTCATTTTATTATTGAACAATATCTCGACATCATTCTTGAATCAAAATTAAGAAAGGCTTTCGCTAAGTTTAGGACATCGGCGCACGAGCTAGAAATAGAAAAAGCACGCCAAACCTTGTTCCAAGAAATGAGACAATATGCAGAAATTGTAATTCTGGACAAATAGAAAACGAATTTCACTTTTAATTGATTTGTTAAAGGCTTCGAATCTAAGAAGAATATATATAGAAGTACTATCACAGATGGCTAAATATGCATAATTTTGTTATTTTACTATCAAATCCTTCTAATAAAGATATCTTTAATCTGTCAAAGTATATATTAGTGAACCCTCGTTTATCCGAACATGTCCGTTCCCAACAAAATGTCGGTTTACCGAATAATCCGGACTAATGAAGCAGAGCATGTTCTTATTCACATTAAGACATAAACGGTCTGTATGAGCGGTGTATACTTATAACCCTTTGGCAAACGCCAAATTGTCGACCATCCCAAATTGAAAGAGTTTGCAGAAGACATATCAAAACGTGATGAAATTCAAAGATGATCTTCTGATATGGCAGAAAACATTGTGGGAAAAGGAGAAATTGCTCGTCACGAGCAATTTCTCCTTTACCCACAATGTTTTCAAAAGTCGTCTGCAATAAACTGGTCCAATAATTCCGTTCCCTTACAATTTTGTTCGGATTGCGAGACATCCGGATAATCAGGGTCCGGATAAACGAGGGTTCACTGTATATAATGCTCAACGAATTCGAATTGAATACCACATTGAAATGAATGAACCGCTCTTCTGTAAATCCATGTCTTTGTTAAAATGTTTGTTAAATTTGCTATGTAACATGTTATTTTTATAATGCAATAAACAAGCATGTATGACTATGTGTATACACGAGGTGTACGACAAAACAGAAAGGTTACGGAATTGACCGAGTAGTTACGGTTATAAAAAGTGTCGAGCGAATAAAATGAAACGGTTGAAACTGCACTCACAATCATAATACATCGAACGTCTGTTTAGGGCATATCTGTGCCAATCGATAGCATTAGACCTTTATTTCCTTTTTCATTCTAATAAAATAGTTCCTAATCCATGGATCGTTTCGGAGATAAAACGTTTTATGGGATATTTTTTATAACGAGAGTTGTATGGCAGTTTCCAAAAAGATAAAAAAAAATCTCTGTACACACGCCTAGATATTAAAGGTGCTTGTTCAAAGGAAATTCGGAAGATAAGAATTAATTTCTTTTAAAACTGCACAATAGCTGTATTGTTAAACGATACGCATTGAAGAAAAGTCATTGGAAGCAAAACTAGATCGAACTTTAAAGTGTGTATGCAGTGAATGAACATGTATTTTAAACCAAAAGCATGATGTCGCTTTTGAGATATACCGCATGTAAGATGTTAATGCATAGATAAACCAACGCTTCCGTTATTGATAATGCATTCAGTATCTAATATTTAATTGTATATCAAGCAACAATACGAAAACTATTTTATTTCATTTAGACTTTCAAATTCTCTCTTCTGATTCAAGCACTGGTTTTCGCGTAGGGTGTAAAACCCCGTCTAAACAATTATTCAGTTATGTTACAGCTTTCCTGAATTCACGAGTATTAAGCTAGGGCTCTGAAGTGAGTCACTCAATGTCACTCCAACGAAACCAGCGGTATTGGTGGTGGGCGAGGGCCCGACCTCGAATATTAAGCCTGTCATTTTAACCACTGTATGCATTTGATTAGATCCTAATACCAAAAAAACAAGCATGTGTGCACAGGTAGATACTTAATGAATAAACATGTTGTTGAAAGGTGCAATGATGCTTGTTAACAAGTGAGAAAGTCATTTACGTATTAAGAGTCTGTGGGGGCCTCCGTGGCCTAGTGGTTATAGTACAGAACTTGAAATCACATGGCCCCTCTCCGCGTGGGTTCAAATCCTGAGAGGGATATGGACTTTCATGGATTTTCATGGATTTTCATGAGAGGCAGTCTCCCGACTGACTTACGGAATGCCGATGGTTCTACCTGCCTTGACCAGCCCTTATGGGCTGTTAAGCATGGGGTCTTCCTCCATCATTAATAGTCGGGCATCGCTACATAACTGAAATAATGTTGATGTGATGTAAAACCCATATAAATAAAAAAATAAGAGTCTGTATAAAGTGCATACATATGCATTTATATCCAAAAGCGTTGCAACGGGTTTAAAATATATCGCATAACGTCTGCACATACTTAATCTGAATCAATTTTGCTTTTAGTAGCTAATTTTTATATAAGATACTGTACTTAACAACAAAAGCTGCGTTGTTTGAACGACATTTAATTTCGATTTGTGAATTTGCTCGTGTGTGAACGAGCACCGTTAAACACCAGATCACAAAAGGAGAAATTGCTCATGATAAGAAATATTTTCTTTTGTCACTTGATTAACCAATTACCAAACAATAACGACATTTGATCAGTTTGTTGCAGATGACTTTGGAAAACATTGTAGGAAAAGGAGAAATTGCTCTTTTTCCTAAATGTTTTCTGCCCTATCAGAAGATTATTTGTCAATTTCGAAACATTTTGAAATGTCGTCTGCATATTCTTTCAGTTCTGGACAGTCGAAAAATTTGGCGTTCTGTAAAGGGTTAAAAACATCTCCCACGGCAAGTGCATTTGACTATACGGAAAAAAAGTGTATACACGGACAAGAACTGTCAAAATGACACTGCACTCAATTTTTCAATTAAACGATGGAGGGTGATAAAAGTGCAAAAAACATCAATTTTATAATGAGATATGAAATAACATACACAACTCTAATCAATATCCTCTAAGTACAAAAAGGGCATACTTTGCTTAAGTTTCATACTATAGTTTTGATACTTAGCCTTAAATCAGGACCGGAAGTACATGTCGATGGTTCAACGCAAGACTATAGTAAGTGCGTCACAAACATGAAGCACTTACTGTTGTCTTGCGATGAACCCTTGATGTGTGAATCTTAAATTAATTCCTTTCAGAAGTGATCGAGCAATTAACACACTGCTTTCGGTATGCGTGGCTTGAATAAAGCCTGCTTTAACTTTTTGGATGCTAACCAGGACCTTCTGTTGCAAAATATGCAATGGAATCTTTTTCAAATAGAAATTCAATTGCATAGTTGTTGTTTTTGTTCTTTTTAATTCATCCTCATGATATGTATCTTTTTTCATACACCATGTGATATATTTGTTTTTCATACTTTGTATGTATGTTGATGTACTATGAACAAGTCGTAAAATAAAATATGTTCTGTTCTGTTCTGTTTGATGACCGTTGAGAACTCTCCATTTCAAGGCTGTCAATTTGTTTCAGATTGTTACCGCTACCGTTATTCATTACATTATATTGGCCACGGAAACTGCGAAGAGCGTACCGTTATCCAATTAAGGGGATAAACTAGCTTTCCATTTTATCACCTTATTAATTTATTAACTGTACAAATACCGACAAAGTGCCTTTTCTATCCGATAGATTACATCGCCAAGAATACAATTCATTTTACAAATATCCGCGATAAACAAACCGCCCTGACAATCAATGTAAATGATCGCTTATCTCATCAGAACATCTTCCCGTCCAATACCCGGTATTTTGCCCGAAAGTGAAAATCGAACGCAGCTCGTTTCTGGATCCCGGTGCGGCGGATTGCGTGCGCAGCCAAACGTGCGGATTAACCAATGAAAACGAGTGGATAAAACAAACAGGTCGCAACACCTGCGGTCGATTTTTAATTAACGGGAATTTGCCGTGAAAGAGACCGTTATATTGACTTAGAGATGTAATTACGAACGGAGCAAGGGAAAATGGTACCTTGGTGACGATGTGATTCTCCACAAGGGTAAAGTTCCCGCTACGCTTCCCATATTTATGCAATATAAGGGAAACGAACGATAACTCTGCTGAGGAGATTACCTCGGTGATTATCTTTGTCGAGTGGCTATTCTGTTCTTCAGATTGTCTTGCACCATCGTTCTGTACTTTCTCATTTTCCTCTCTTTTCCTAGTCTGAATGATCCAGGCGCAGATACTTCATCTACACAGTTACAGCTTGGATCATCCGAGTTACTCGTTTCTAAAACTCGTCAGCGGTTACTTCCGCTGGATTACGCTTACTTATATTTACGTAAATAACTGAGCTGCATCTTAGCCCATTTCTAAACAAACTCGAGTCATATCAGATAAGCTTACGTAATAATTTTGATATCGTTACGCCTTGTTGCTAACGTTTGGCTGAAAATTAAATTCAATACTCTTCGTTTACATATTCATTTGTTTTTGCAAAAGACAATTTGAACACAAAAATAGAATAAATAAATGAATAAGTAAACAAAGTAAAAGAAAGAGCAGTGCTTCGCCTTACGCATCATTTACTTCCGTATTTACCGATTGATGCGTTTACTTAGCTTGATATCCTTTTATTATTTGCACTTGCGCATTTTTCTTTTGAGTGGAAATTTAGTTTTTTGTCTGTTAGCGACCGTTTTGAATTTCACCAATTTTAATTTTCGCAGAGGCGTTCGCAATATGTGCATTTCATTCACGAAACATAACATAAAGACAATCTTTGAACCGTGCAATATTAGCAGATGCTAATATATAGTCGTTTGTGTTTTGATTGTGCATACTTCCTTAACGAAGAATACCCATGATCCACCATTTTAAAATATTTCCTTCGTCGGATTACTTCGGTCGATCTCGGTATACATCGGTCTGTGACGGAACTATTCGCTTTACATCGAATAGTTCCGCCGACCCGACCGATGTATCCCGAGTACAAGCGATGTAATCCGACAAAATAATCGGTTTCAAAATGTCGCATAATGCGCATTCTTCCTTAATTTTTGAATAATTTGATTAGCTATGATACACAGACAGTGTGCTAAAAAGTGTACATTTTGACAGGATGATGAATCCACTTTGCTGCGAAGCAAAGACATAAGGCTGCACTAAACATCCCTTAAGCCTTTTTTTGAACCGCATAATCTGGTCTAGTGTTTAAATTCAATTGTTGATGCATCAATTTTTTCGGCTAGCTAAGCCAGAGATGGCAGACTATATTGCCCAGTTTGTCAAAACGCATTTACGGACTTGAGAGCGTTTACAAAAAAATGCGTATACAATCACTATAAGGACAGGTGCAGAATAAGATCGGCATTTAGGGACAAGTAAAATCAAAATCATATTTCGTCACCTGGATAAGTCCAACTGTTCGTGGGTCACAGTGTTTTAAAATTTCAAGTGGTTTTGCTTCTGTAAACGAAAATGAGTTTGATTTGAATCCACGGACTATAGCTACACCAGTCGGAAAATGTTGAAACGGGGTTATGCCAAATACAACGAAAATCTGCCAAAAGGTCGTTAACCCCCTCCCCCCTCCCCTTATTTTACAAAGCGACTTTCCCCCCAAAAAAATTGTATTAAGCGTAAAATTCTCGAATGCTTGTTTGTTTTTATGACCGCTCACCAAGATATCATAATACCATACGATACAGTGTCAGAATTCCCACATTAGGCAATCAATACGCGATAAAACATCGGATACCTTTATAATAATGTTGCTATCTTCGACTGTTGTTTCAGTTTTCAGTTTTAATTACGAGATTGGGATATTATGTTTATTTTCGTTTGTTAGCGCACATCGATCAATTGGCTACTGCAGTTTCGAAAAGCCCGTAAATCCATCATTCTATTATAGGGAGATAATGCGTCTTTGAACCATACGTTGTTTTACCTTATTATTTTACATTAGATGGATCCGTTTTCATTTCCAATAGTTACTACTTTTTTGTATTTTTGTAACCTTGGAAATAAGGCTCATACATAAATGTAGGGTTACAATAATTTGGCACTGTGTTCCGGCTTATAACACGTTTCCTGTGATCGTCCAATTTATGTAGCTTAATGTATATTGATGTCCTGTTCATCATTTAACACCATTATTCATTGGTAGGTCACTTAACACTCACAATTTGAGGTGAAGTTATAAGTTGCAAAACAATTCAATGGGTTAAACCTTATAATAGATGGACGGATTCTACTCGGTTCATTTCAAAACGCTCTTCAAAAAGCATCTGCTTCGAAGGACGGCAGGCACAAAACATTAGAAACAAAAAGAGAAATAGCTCGTAACAATGCCTATCTTAAACAAACCTTTATTTTAGTGACAATTATTGCTAATCACTTTCAAAATGAAAACGTCATTTTTCTATCCCGACAAAGTTAGCGTTACCCGATGCTTTGCTTTAAATGTCACTCTGGAAAGTTCAAATTTTCGACGGTTTGGAATTCGACCCGCAACGCCTTATTCAATTTCCCTTTTGTGGAAATTTGTGATCGGTCCGAAATTGAAAGCAACATCAGACGATCATCAAACATAACACATTTCGTTCTTAAGATATTGCCAATAAATCCTTGTGACAAAAGAAATGGACACTTAGCTCGGTTATCTGTTTGCCTTTCGTCACGATTGCTTCTTTTTGGTCTTATGAGACAAAAGGAAGTGCATTCGGGATACCTCGCCCATTTCTTAAAATAACCTTGGAGGTAATGGAAAGCCATTTTGAAAGTAGGTCATTGACGAAGGACTTGTCCGTTTGCAATCGAATCTACTCGGAAATCCCCGATACAAGCCGGCGATTACCGAGAAGAAACGATTGAGAAAATATGAAACAAAGGTGTGTTGATATCATGATCTTTTATGAAAACATTATAAAAAAAACCATTCAATTGTGATATATAACCAATTTGTGTCTATCAACATAAATATATAGTGTCTGTGTGTATGTTGTAATCATGTGAGTTATCCGCCGGAAAATAGCCGAATTACCCCAGGATTTCTGGTGTATTCATGAACTGCTTACGAGGTATATCTACCGACTTGTTACGGGGATTGCCGAGTAGATACTATTGAAGGAAGTGTTGAACATCATCGATCACTCATACATGAAATAATAAGTTGTAATTAAAAAAAAGTATGATAAAATCGTTGGATACCTGGAAGAACTTTGTGAATATTCGATTGTTTGTTGGTATAGCAAACGACTTTGTACGGGTAGTTGTCGGATTTTCTATACAAGAGTCGTGGCCCTTGTATAGTGCATGGCATATGTAATGCAGCACTTAACGCTGGATAACTATAGACGTCTTCGGATGGAAAAGCCTGTTATGGTTCGAAATGGGAAGTACAAGCTTGGATCCCTTGAGCGTCTTTTTATAACTGCACAATATTGAAAACGGCGTTAAACAACGGACAAACGATCGTATCGGATAGTTTGTTCAACCGGTAAAGGTCCATCGCGCTCACGTGCGACGAATTTAAACTAGGCCATATACTGCGTTGGACTTAAAGGCATTTTACTCGTTTTGGGAGATTTGTGTTTCACGGGGAGTAACTCAGTTTCCTTTAGGTTTAGGAAGAGTGCATTCCCTTAGTGAAATGTAGGATTTCTTTCTTTTAAATCTTTTATCGTATTTAGTTTGGGTTTGTCTTAATGCTAATTAAATCCCAGTCATGGTACCGAGCACTTCCCGTATCAATGATTCTCGGAAATCTTGATCGAATTTCCTGATTACGTAAGAAAAATGTCACGATGGATATGTGATAAGCTCTTTCGTTTGTATTTCAAACATTGTGACACGATACATTAATATGAAGCCATTAAGAATGCCTTCATCAAATCTAATGTCTACAAATGTAGCCATTTGAAACTAGTGTAATGGATATCGATGTAGACATTGATTGTTACAATAGCTTAGGCTTACAAAAAAATTAGTCCATTGGTTACTTTCACAGAGAGTATTATAAACACATGATCAAATTTATCATAAAACATAAGAAATAAGCACGCTCTTGGTACAACAATTTTCTTTAAAAATAAAAAAATAAATGAAAAATAAAAAATGATTAATCTGATTCATAAAAGACTTATGGTTCAAAAAGTTTTGATTAATACTGTTACGTCAGAACACAGGGGTATACGCTTTTATTTCATAGATGAAACTGGTGCATAGGTCAAAAGTTAACGCAAACACTTAAGAGTATCTAGGAATCTTTTACTTTCATATTTGGGTACTCAACAGATATATGATTTTTTTTTCGCGGTTGCTTGCATTTTGATTGTTGTTATCAATGCCCTGGAAGTGTAGGTTAAGTCATACAAATGGATTGTTCTTTTCTATTTATCATTTAACTCAATATTGTTGGTACAGAATAGTTTTGTTTGGTTTAATATTGAATGAAGGGTTGTTGTTAGTTGAAATTTCGGCTACAGGGCGCCGCCCCCTCGGAGACTGCTCCCCGACCCCCGGGCCCATTGCCACGCCCCTTTACGGGTACCGGGAGAGGACTGGGGAGACACATGATTTCCAGCACCCGTCGGAACAGCATATCTGGAAGGAATTGCAGTCGATGTCATACTGACACCTGAAGTAGAAAAAACAAATAACCAAAAATTAAATATAAATATTAATATGAGTATAAATAATATTGAGTTTGATTGACAGTTTGTTTTGTTTATGGGAAATAATTCCCCCGAGTGAACATAACTTGCGCATAACAAACTAACAAACGAGTGTGTTAGCATTAAATAAATATTAAATCACTTCCAATGACTATTCTTCACTATATGTCATATAACAGTACAGCTGTTGTACAGACCACTGTCTGCCTCTGTATCCCCCTCAACTGAAACACTATTGATGCGATGTTAAACCCTGATTAACAAACCCACTCACTGTCTACCTCTGTATTCCCCCAACCGAAATACTGTTGATGCGATGTAAAACCCTGATTAACAAACCCACTCACTGTCTACCTCTGTATTCCCCCAACCGAAATACTGTTGATGCGATGTTAAACCCTGATTAACAAACCCACTCACTATCTACCTCTGTACTCACCCCAACAAAACACTGCGGATGCGATGTGAAACACTGCTGATTCGATGTAAAACCCTTACAAACCCACTCACTGTCGGCCTCTGTATCCCCCCAACTGAAACACTGCTGATTCGATGTAAAACCCTTATTTACAAACCCACTCACTGTCTGCCTCTGTATTCCCCACACTCAATCAGGTCCTTGCCAATCCCGATGGCCTTCATTTGTGGACATTGTACCTTCAGTCTCAGGTGATCGTTATCCGTGGCTATGCTTTCCCTGGCCGAATGGTCCGTTGCTGGAAAAATATTTAACGATTGGCCGTAATCTATCTTATAATGGAGGGATTTACGTGGTCAAAGATGAGAAATAACCGCTTTTAACCCTTTACCAAACGCTAACTTTTCGACCGTCCCAAATTGAAAGAGTTTGCAAACAACATTTTAAAATGTGATGAAAATGAAAAATTATACTATGATAGGACAGAACACTTTGTGGGAAGAGGAGAAATTGCTTGTTACAAGCAAGTGTTTTCCAGAGTGTCTGCAATAGACTGGTCAAACGTCTGTATTGTTTGGTAATGTGCTAAATGGCCGTATGGTAGGCGTTATTCAATGAAAAACAAGTAAGTTATAAGGAAGATGTACCTGTTTAAAAACCCGAAGCGAGGGTTCGGCGGTCATTTTTACTCAAATCTGAAGACGTGATTTCCCCACATTGTCTTAGTACTGTTGAACAAATCACGATTTCAAAATAAGATCAAAATCAGACTGCACACTGCCGTAAATCAGTTATTCAGAGATTCCAAAATGCTGTGCATTTGTCGAAAACTGATCCTACAAACAAAACTATGTCACTATCTTCAGAAATATCCTTTTATCTTGAACTTAATGTGTTATCAAAAAGGTTTAATTGTACGTATCCCGTAGTTTAATACTTATTCAAACTAACTGAAACGAATCCCTGTGTCTTATAACTTATGTTTTATTTCTTTCGTTTTATTAACCTGTGTACTTGCGTTATTGCATCTTGTGTTGACATGCCATTACATTACATATCAAATAACCATACATGGTTGAGTAATTCTAGATAAATGTTTCGAATATACCAGTGATATACTCCCCCAATATTATTCCGTATTTGTGTTATATATATCAGTTATTATCTCAGTTTAAACATATTAAACCCTTTCCCAAACAATAACGACATTTGACCACTTTGTTGCAGACGGCTTTAGAGAACAATGTGAGAAAAGGAGCAATTGCTCGTGACGAGCAGTTTTTCCTTTTCCCACAATGCTTTCTGCCCTATCACAAGATTATTTTCCAATTTCATCACAATTTGAAATGTCGTCTGCAAACTCTTTCAATTTGGGACAGTCCAAAGTTTGTTGTTTGGTAACGGGTTAAACATATTGTTTTCTCCTGTATCATACACCACACAGGAGAGGTGGTAAATATCAGTGATTATCTTATTCATGATACACTATACAATCGAGGGTTTTAACATTACAATAACAATTCTTTATTGGCAATCATCGACAAAATTGTCTATGGCCATTTACAATAACATAGAATATGGCTTAGACAAAAAAAGATGATCAACAAACATTGAGCGCAATATACAAAAAAATGATATTTCAAGAATGGTGATACTATGAGAATTGAGAGAGTCGGTGGTTAAGGAACAGCAATAGTGTTTAAAACTTCATCACGAATAGCAAAGCTCTCCGAAAGATATCTACAAACGCTTAGTATAGTCTTTCTTTTTCTTAACAATAAGTGATTGTTTTGGCGCAAATGCAAACTTTCAACTCGGATCAAATCAGACACGACGGAAAAAGAAGGATCATTCTTACCATGCGAGCAAATGCTGTATGGCCGCTGCAAAAAATTGATTCGTAATAAACTCACCCGACTTTCATGAATCAAAAACCATTTGAAGAAGTCTTTTTATGTTGCTTTGAACTATTTCAAACAACAACAACAACAACAACAAGAATATTGAAGTGTTTCTATTCAAAGTTCAAGTATATGATATAGAATGATACATACGCACACACAGCCCTTTAAATAAAACCCCACCCGATTCATCTTTTTGCTTGTGTACGAAGCATTTATGACCAACTCCGCATTCGATCTGAAAAATAACATAATTGTGAATGATTAATTAAACATCCCATGCAGGGTTTACGTACGGGCAAGGGCTCTCGGCATGTTGGTGTGGCGGTTGTGGTTTCCATATTATAGAGAATAGATGGTTGGTGTCGTGAACGGAAATGTTATCGGGCAAGGCTTAGGAATATTATCCGGTGAGCCGAAGGCGAAACGGATAACGATCCGAAGCCGAGCCCGATAACTTTTCCCATTCAATGACACCAACCATCTATTATATTTATCCTGTTACTTTAATGTTTCCTTTCAAACAAACAAGATGTACATAAAATACGAGGAAGAATGAAAAAACAGGTAGAGAAAGATGTAAATAGGACGTCATGGCGTTCTTATAACGTCATGATTCATCACGCGCATGTGATATATGGTTAGTGCCGGATATCACAAATGTTATACGGCACCTAGTTATCGGTTCCAAATTGACACTAGTGACAGGATAATATACAAAGCTTCGACAACAACCGGTCCAACCCAATCTGAATTCCACCTATAATGTCGTTCAAGCATGCTTTCATACACTCCAAAAAATTTTGTTAGAAAGACACCTAAATCTTCTGAGCTTTTACATACGGAAGGAGCCATAAATAGTTTTGGGGAGTTTGATGGACCACCTGGATGCATCGACAAGCAAAGAAGAGGAGAATAAAAACATTATTCAGTCTTTAGCATATTGAAAATACTCTAATATTTCATTCAATACCCAAAGCACGTTTCCCCCAGTTATATAGGATTTCCGTATCTACCAGTGCCAGGCTGGAATAGAGGTTTGCCCAATGAAACCGCACATTTAAACAATTGGAAGATCAATGGATGTTAGAGTTAACCGTATTTTCGACCGACCTTTGAGGCTGCTCTGTCCATTATAAAATATTCGAGAATCTTAATACAGTATGCCAGTCATTAAAAAAAGGTTCGTTTCAAAGGAGCCTTTATAACTAACTGGCGGTTAGCTCAAACATTTGTTACCCATCCAAGTTATAGACCCAATGGTCGGGTTATTCAATGGTAATGAAATGGGTCAGACCGAATGATATGCGTCGAAATGTTCTTTCTAGTACCCATACGTATATGTATGCATTTGTACATATAAATGAAGTTTTTCATTTATGGTGAGTTAACCCTTTACCTAACGCCATATTTTCAACTGTCCCAAATTGAAAAAATTGCAGACAACATTTCAAAATGTGATTAATTTGAAAATATTGTTCGGAGAGGGCGGAAAACACTGTGGGAAACGGAGAAAATGCTCGTTCAGAGCAGTTTCTCCTTTTCCCACAATGTTTTCCAAGGTCGTCTGCAACAAACTGGTCAAATGCCGTTACTGTTTGGTAATGGATTAATTGATGATGTCGAAAATAGAACAATAAGAAACAAATAAACAATTGGGTACCTACATCACAGGCGTTGCTGTTGCTTGCTTCCTGGGCTTCGATAGCGTTACCAAGGCCGATATACCCGTTTTGGGACCACACAGATGGTACAAGCAACATTGCCACAACCGCCTGATAAAAAAAAGAAATAAGAAAAACATATGAAGAAAATAAAAAAATGTTTTTTGTTTCTAATTCTCAATTCTCTATCATTAAACACTTGGTGAATATTCGCAACGAATTTCTTGTCTATGAAAAGAAACAGAGAAAAAAAAGGAAAAAAAGAAAAGAAAATGGCTGCCGTTGCTGAGCCAAAAACTCGAACCAGCTACATTTCAAACTCTAACTGTTGAATACTTCTTGGTTTGTTATGATTTCAGCTTCCCTTAATTCCACAGTGGTCAGTTCACCGACAAATACTCTCGCTTTTTACTAACCAGTATTGCATGGTATTCATTCCGGGCTGCCGACTGCTTTTTCGTATAAACACAATTCGTCAATTAATGAGAGACGAATATCATACGTCGGATAGAATTTATATTATACGTCTGATGGAATTTAATAAAAAAGAAATAATAAAAAAAAGTTTGCATGATTCGTGTCACTTAATCGCGACCTCCGTATTATATGTCAGACTTGGGTCCATTTATGAATGAAAATTAAACAAGTAGACAAAATATACTTACGAAAACCAACAGCACAGGCCTGCTTCCCATTAGAACCGCCATATTGCAACTGTCAAGTAATCGAAAGTTGCACTAGCTGTATGGCTAAATCGTCAATGGTGCAAAACAACAATGGTGCAAAAAGGACGACTCCGATCCTAGAATATTATAAACGATGTAAGCAATCGACTTGCTTAGCTTACTGGATACATGAAGAACGTTATAGTCGAGATGTTTTATAACCATGGAAACATGTTGCCAGGACGGCTGCGTTTGTTTTGGAAGGTTTATGGCGGGAAATGGGCTGTTCGTTTCCAATAAAGACGGACAATAGGCAGGGAGGGGCGAGTTACCGCGTCACGTGTAAACCGAACACAAATTTTTGATAGCCAACTGTTGCCTACCTTGTTTTACTGAACCATCGGGATAGTACAGTGGTATTTTCTCTATCTCAGATTTTGGACGTATCAGGTTCGATGCCCGGTTCGGATCATGCCGATGGCCTTAAAGTTGCTTATTCACTGAAGAGAAAGTCAAAATAAAATGTCGTTGAATTGTATTGTTTGATGATATACAATTATAAGTTGCTGTTGAGAGTATAATTCTAAATATGTACAGTTTATATGCAGTAGACTTCAAAAGCGACGTCACACTTTTGGATTAAAATACTTGTTAATTCACTATTTACACACCTTGGGTAGATACAAGTAAAAACGATCTAATTTATTCCAATGACCAATCTTAAATGTGTAACATATAACAGTACAGTAATTAGAAAATGTTTAACTTCCATATTTCCTCATATCTGTTAACAAGCAACTTTATAGGATTTATATAACATATTTCACTCTGTGGTCTAAAAACCTCTAAAATGTAATTTGATCAATTATCGGTTCATACGTGCGGCTATTTTCAATTTCTTTATCTTAAAAATTGTGAAAACATGTGTAAAATTTCGTTAAAAATTGATTTAAACTATCTCGACCAGAAATATTAAACCGAATAGTTCCGACCCCAAGGGTGTTTACCGACAATGGCCGAAGTAGTCCGACGGAAGAATCGATTCGAAAATTGCGGATTAAGGGTTTTCTACCTTAACCCGTTCTGGACGAAGGACTTTTTCACATGGTTAGGCTGAACTAAGTATACATTTTCCCTCAGACAGTTTCCTTCGTAAACCCTCCTTCTTCCACAGCTGCAAAAATATAAGATGAACAAATTGATGTGACAAAAAAGCAATTTACTCGTGACGAGCATATTCTCATTTAATCACAGTGATACTCTATGAATATTGCAAAGAAACTACATGTATTTATTATTATTCTTTATCAGTATCGTCTGTTATTGCTTGCTCTTTTGGACCGGCTATGTAATTCAATGGATTGTAATAGGTTACACGTAACACAAGCCTACCGTACGTGACACTAGTGATGATGCATCACTATACTTTATCGATTTGTCTATTGAAATACGTCAGTTTACTAGTTTACTATTTGTCAAGGGGAAACATATCATTTATATTACCAAATGCCTTAGATTCAATAGTACTAGGCAAGGGCTCTGGTGTTTATTGCTTAAAGACGATCCTGCGACACAAGGCGTAGTCGTATCACTGTGCTACTGAAAAACGTACTGCGAGACATACAATAAAACAACGTGAGAAAACAAGACACGGAGTACAAGTGCATTAGAAGTCCCATATCTCTCGACTAACCCTTTCCCCCAAATGTGAATTTTTGACTGGTCCTTCATATAACGATCATCATATAACACATATTCCAACAAAAACTTTATTCATTTTTCAAATGAAACAAAAAAAAGTTCCGAAGACTTGTGGTTAAAGTTTGCAACATACAGTCACACGGCCCAACTCTTTTTTGGTTCAAACCACGGCTGCGGCCGATTTTAACTTTTATTAGGGCCGACTTATAGACTGCCAGTGGCTACTCGCAGATTGGCACACCCTTACATGCAGCATGATTTGAGAACCTCACCCCCCTCAAAGAGCTATTAATTGTGATATAACTGGAAAATTGTTGTCGCGATGTAAAACCTTTATACAGACAAACAACATTTACAAAGAATGCCCAGTTTTCGGACGACCCCACGCAAACGCGATGTTGCCTTTTTTGATTTACTCGAATGCAACACTTCCATGTGTCACTTCCGCCATGTTTTATGGGATCTGAAGTCATGCTTGTTCATTGTTTCGTCGGTATTTCTGTATCTGTTTGGTCTATTCATACAGATAGATACCTTCCCTTGATCAACCCACAACTTCTGGATTAAAGGCTTCGTAACACAGAGTGAAAATATCGTACGGTATGTTTTCAAACTGTTTGTTATTTGTTTAAACTAAGCTATGTTGAATCGAGTTTTAACTAGTTTTTCTACATCAGATTACTTCTTTTCGAATTCATTTCCATGTGCATAACCAGTACGTGTGCTGCAAGTGGATTATTGGAAAGTCTAAAGGCGGACCTGATACTAACGGGAATTGAACCAACGACCCTCGTTCCTGCGCCCGACTTTCTACCTCTTGACCAATGTTTTACTGCTGAAGGAATTGGTTAAATAAAATCGGGTAGGTGGTCATTTTGGTTTCGAAGATACGCATACGATTTAAAAGTTATACAAACATGATTTTTATCTTTAATTCTCTTTTATATACATTAATATCTATATGTATCAACGTATCCTCTGTAAGCTATTTGGTTTAGTTTCAACATATATCATTGCCATATAATTGGACATAAAATACACAATAGACAACAGCGGTAAGTAGCGAAATCATCAACTTTGGCAAAAGGGTCTGACCACAAGTTCCCACAACTTAGAAATGTAAGTTATTTGATTGTTTATATGGTTGATATCGACCGAATCAACAGTTTGCCATTCATATTACGGCTTTCAATGATCCGACAGTACTAGACTATCGCTTTTAAGGATCATTCAAAATAAAAGTCCAACGGAACCAAATATGCCGGAGGCTCTCAAATCCAGGAGCCCAGAGGTTTAATACGCCACCTTAACTTTTGGTACACAGAGCCCTCAACCCTTTTATTATCTTTGGTAATACTCACCATATTCATTACATACCAATCTCAAGGACGCATTTAAGCGATTTCTTATGGATCTGTGGAAAATCCTTTAAAGGCTCATTAAAGGAGATTAATGCTTTATCAAACTATATTATTTGATAAACTTTTGGTCAGATTCAAATAGCTATCACCAAAAAAAACCATCAGCATGACTTGAATGTGAAAGCCAAGTGAAAGCCAACATAAAATAACCCAGATTAGCAAGTTTAATTATTCAAATTGCCCAATTCTTCACTTCTGACCATGTCAGTTGATACACAATTTTTTTAATCAACCAATCAGAATTCGTTATTTGGAATATGTAAACAAACAGTTGTTGATAAACATGATTGAATTGGAGACAACTAAATTTCAAGTACAAAATAACTTATGTTAAAGCAGTCTTTTCAATAGGGTCTTAATCCATTGGTAAAATAATTGTCATGACTCATCTGAACATGATAAAAGAACTCCATATGTTTTTTTAGTAATTTATTTGTACCCATCTCCTTTTATGTGCCTTTAATTATTCTATATCAAATTGGGTTTTTACATTGCGTCAACAATCCTTTAATTATTCTATATCAAATTGGGTTTTTACGTTGCGTCAACAATCCTTTAATTATTCTATATCAAATTGGGTTTTTACGTTGCGTCAACAATCCTTTAATTATTCTATATCAAATTGGGTTTTTACATTGCGTCAACAATCCTTTAATTATTCTATATCAAATTGGGTTTTTACGTTGCGTCAACAATCCTTTAATTATTCTATTTCAAATTGGGTTTTTACGTTGCGTCAACAATCCTTTAATTATTCTATATCAAATTGGGTTTTTACATTGCGTCAACAATCCTTTAATTATGTTGCGATACCTGGCTCACTATGATTGAAGAAGACTCTTAACCTTACTGCCCATAAGGGATGATCAAGCCTGGTAGAACTGTACTCCACGTTGTAACTTACGAAGCTTTATATCTGTATAGCCTTTAAAGGCACATAAAAAGGAGACGAGTAAAAAATGAATTACTGAGAAAAATATATGGAGTTCTTTTCCTATGTTCAGAAAAGTCATGAGAATCAATTAACAAATGCATTGAGACCTTATTAAATAGCCTCCTTTAACATAAATTATTTTGTGCTTTAACTATAATTGACTATAATTCAATCATGTTTATCAATAACCCGTTTGTTTACATATTCAAAATAACGAACTCTGATTGGTCGGTTAAAAAATTCAACTGTCAAGGTCAGACGGGAAGAAACAGGCAATCTGAATCTATTAAACCTGCTAATCTGGAATATTTCTGTTTGACTTTCATGTTTGTTGTGCTGATGGTATTTTCTGGTGATAACTGTTTGAATCTGACCAAAAGTTTACCAAATGATATAGTTTGATATAGCATTAATCTCATTTGGTGAGCCTTTAACATAGTAATCTAGATTACCTGCCCCTTACGATTTCAAATAATAAAGTACGACGTGAACCAGACTGATAACATAGTAATCTGGATTCCAGATCACTCAACATTTCATTTATTATATAACGACGGCAACTAGACTGATAACATAGTAATCTGGAGTCCAGATCACTCAACATTTCATTTGTTATATAACGACGGCAACCAGACTGATAACATAGTTATCTGGATTACAGATCACTCAACATTTCACTTATTATATAACGACGGCAACCAGACTGATAACATAGTAATCTGGATTACAGATCACTCAACATTTCATTTATTATATAACGACGGCAACCCGACTGATAACAGTAATCTGGATTCCAGATCACTCAACATTTCACTCATAACATAACGACGGAAACCAGACTGATAACAAAGTGATCTGGATTACAGATCACTCAACCATTCACTTATTATATAACGACGGCAACCAGACTGATAACATAGTAATCTGGAGTCCAGATCACTCAACATTTCATTTATTATAGAATGACGGCAACAGACTGATAACATAGTAATCTGGATTACAGATCACTCAATATTTCATTTATTATATAACGACGGCAACCAAACTGATAGCATAGTAATCTTGATTACCTGGCCCCTTAAGATTCCATATATTATAGAACCAGACTGATAACATAGTAATCTGGAGTACCTTCTCCTTAACATCTCATTTATTATAGATCGACAGGAACCAAACTGATAACATAGTCAACTGGATTACCTGGCCCTTAAAATTACATTTTTTTTTTATAGAAAGACAGGAACCAGACTGATAACATAGTAATCTGGATTACCTGGCCCCTTAAGATTCCATATATTATAGAACCAGACTGATAACATAGTAATCTGGAGTACCTTCTCCTTAACATCTCATTTATTATAGATCGACAGGAACCAAACTGATAACATAGTCAACTGGATTACCTGGCCCTTAAAATTACATTTTTTTTTTATAGAAAGACAGGAACCAGACTGATAACATAGTAATCTGGATTAACTGGCCCCTTAATATTTCATTTATTATAGAACGACAGGAACCAAAATGATGATATTGTATTCTGGATTACCTGGCCCTTATAATTACAATTTTTGTAGAACGACAGGAACCAGACTGATAACACATTTATCTTGATTATTTGCCCCTTAACATTTCATTTATTATAGAACGACAGGAACCAAACTAATAACATAGCAACCTGGATTACCTGCCTCTTACAATACCATCTATTATAGAACGGCAGGAACCAGACTGACAACACATTAATCTGGATGATCTGCCCCTTAACATTTCATTTATTATAGAACGACGGGAACCAGGCTGATAACATAGTAATCTGGATTACCTGGCCTCTTAAGATTCCAAATAATATTGAACGAAAGATACCAAACTGATAACATAGTAATCAGAATTACCTGCCCCTTAACATCTCATTTATTATAGAACGACAGGAACCAAACTGATAACATAGTAATCTGGATTACCTGACCCTTATTATAGTACGAATGGAAGCAGACTTTTGATTATCTGCCCTTTTACATTTCATATAACGACAGGAAACTTATAACATAAGAGATTTAGATTGTTTATGATATTTTGATGTTATTGCGTCCTCATGTTTATTTTGTATATGCATATTCATTTTCGTTTGATATTCACTCAAATTGCTACGATGAAAATCACCTATTTTGGTGTATAAAGGAAAACATTATGGCATGTGCAATATCTCCCGGAGGCGGCATGAAACTTGCCTGAGTCTATGGACTGCCTTAAAAGAGGCTGAAAATCCTTTTTTTCAATCGACACTTTTTTCAGGAGGACTATCTTTAATGGTGCTAGAACGAAACGTTAAATATTTATTCGAATATTTTATGTCACTACTATTAGAACATATTGGAAGATTCGTTTTTACCATTAAGTTTTGATGTCCAAATCAGTAACACTAGCCCCTTTGATTTTACACCAAGAAGGTGCGATTGTGTTTCTTTTCAGCATTTATGGACCGGGAATCATATCATAACATTTATACTGTTCGATGCGATATGAAGTTTCAATGATAAAATTTGTATGTTACATATCTTTTGAAGGGCCTTGTTTAAATCGTGATTCAGTGAAGCAGAGTGGTGGAAACAGTGAATAGAGGCGACAAAATGAAGATGATGACTTATCTGTCGATAACCTTGGTAATTATGTATATTTAACAACTACAATTCATTTATTCAATTTTATAACTTAATAGCATTTATTTCTTTCATTTCATTCTTTTTTCTCAATTTGCATTCTTTTATTTCATCTTTAGTACCCATGCGTCTTGAAGCCCTAATGCAAGCAATTTTGGTTTTATAATGTACTTAGATTTCGGTCTTTAGGTCTCTAAGTCCTTTCGGAAATGCAGTTTTGGGTACGCGTGCTTCCAAACCAGCGTTCAGTAAAGTTAGCCGCTGTACTGGTGATGGAGCTCCGTGTTACGTGATACCATCAATCTTTCAATAATCTTGTTGACACATTTTCCATTCTAGGTGTATTTTGCAAAATCATTTGTGGCGTATTTTTCAATACCATTTAGGCGTATTTTTCAAAACCATTTATGGCATAAGTTTCAATACCTTTTGTGGCGTAACTTTCAATGACAGTTGTGACGTATTTGTACACAAAATTATGGGGTATATTTCAATACTATTTATGTTGTATTTTTCAAAACCATTTCTGGCGTATTTTCAAAATCTTTTGTAGCGGTTTTTCTTAAACAATTCCTGGCGTATTTTTCAATAACATTTGTCACGTATTTCTCAATACATTATATGCGAATTGTTCATTACAATTACTAGCCAAATTTCAATATCATTTGTGGTGTATTTTCAAAACCTTTTTAGACGTGTTTTTCAATACCATTTTGTCATATTTTTCAAAACTATTTTAGGCGTATTTTGCGAAATCACTTGTTGGGTATTTTCTAATACATTTTTTGGGCATTTTTCAATACTATTTACGGTGTATTTTTCAATACCATTTAAGGTGTATTTTTCAACACCATTTCTGGCATATTTCTCAAAACCATTATGTGCGGTTTCGTCAACACACTTTCCGGCCTATTTTACAAACTGATTTGTGGCGTATTTTTCATTAACATTTTAGGCGTATTTTGCAATTACAATTTTAAGCGTATATTTCAAAATAATTCTCGACGATTTTTTCATATCATTTGTGGTGTATTTTACAATACCATTTAAATACAATTTGTGGCGTTTTTTTCAATACTTTGGGTGTCATATCTGTCCAGTACTATATCTGGCGTTGTATTCAGTACCATTTGTGGCGTATTCTAAAAGACTTCGTTAGGCGTACATTTTAAAACCCTTTGTGGCTTACTTCTCAATATGAATTGTGGCATATTTCTGAACTATTCTTTACGTCGTTGTTTCAGAACCATTTGTGTTGAACTTTTTCAATACATTTTGTGGCGTATTTTGCAATAACCATTTCTGGCGTATTTTAAAATACCATTTATGGCGTACTTTTTCAATGCATTTTTTTTAAAAGGTATTTTAACAAAAAATTGTTGCGTGTGTTTTTTTTTAATACAATTTTGTGGCATTTTTAAGGTTTATCTTGCAAAATCGTTTGTTGCGTATTTTAGAATGACATTTCTGGCGTATTTTCAATACAATTAGTGGCGTATTTTTCATTACCATATGTGGCGTATTTTTCAATATCGTTTTGGCATATATTTCAAGATAATTAATGGTGTACGTTTCAATACCATTTGTGGCGTACTTCTCTATTTAATCTATGTTGTTTTCTTAAAACATTTGTCACATTTTGTTTTTCAATACCATTATGATTTTTTCTTTATTGCATTTCAAGGGTATTGTTCAATCTTTTTTTACCATTTGTGACATTTTTTTTCAAAATAATTTGTGATAGATTTTTAGAAATTGTGTTATGTTTTTATCAATACCATTTGTGTTATTTTTGTCAATACCATTTGTGGCGTATTTTTCAATACCATATGTTATATATGCGTTATATATATTTTTAAATACCTCTTTAGGTATATTTTTAAAACAATTTCTGACGATCTTTTAATATTTTTCAAAAACATTTAAGCGTATTTTTCAAAAGAATTTTTTGCGTAATTTTAGTACGATTTAAGGATTATTTTTCAATTCCATTTGTGGCGTATTTTTCAATTCCATATTAAGCTTTTACTTCAATACAATTCCTGGTCTTTTCTTCAAAAACATTTGTGGCGTATTCGTTGAGTGTTTTTCAATACTTTTTATGCGTCTTTTTCAATACCATTTTAAGCTTATTTTTCATTTCCAGTTTAGCCTTATTTTTCAATATTATTTGTGGCTTGCTTTCATTACTATTTAAAGTGATCTTTTTTCAAAACCACTCTTTCGTATTTTTTTTTTATTCCATTATGGCCTATTTTCTAATAGCATTTCTGGCGTATATTTCAATACCATTTCTGGCGTATTTCTCATTATCAGTTCAGGCGCACTTCAAAACCTTTAGTGGCGTACTTCACAATATAGTTTGTGGGTACTTCCAAAAGGTTTTGTTCCGTTTTCTTTTCAATATCATTTGTGGTGTACTTTTTAATACCATTTGTGTAATAATACTCTTTTCTCAATACCATTTGTGTCGAATTGTTCCATATTTTAAAGGGCGTAGTTTTTCATTCCATTTGTGGCATAATTTTAATACCTTTTAGGGCGTGTTTTTCAATAGCATTTGTGGCGTATATTTCAATACCATTTCTGGCGTATTTCATATCACCATTTTAGGTGCACTTCAAAACCTTTAGTGGCGTACTTCTCAATATAATTTGTGGCGTACTTCTTAAATTCTTTTGTACCGTTCTTTTCAATACCATTTGTTGTGTATTTTTAATACCATTTGTGTTCCTTTTCTCAATATAATTTGTGTCGAACTGTTCCATTTTATACAGAGCGTATATTTCTATACCATTTGTGGCATAATTTCGATACCTTTTGGCGCGTGATTTTCAATATCATTTGTGGCATTTATTTCAAAATCATTTGCGGCGTATTTTTCAATACAATTTGTAGCTTATATTTCAATTCCATTTTTATGCATAAATTTCAACATCATTTATGGCGTATTTTTCAATTCCATTGTGACCTATTTTTCTGTAGCATTTGTGGCGTGTTTTATTCTGGCCTATTTTCCAATACAATTCGTCGCGTGTTTATCGATATCATTTGTGGCATATTTTTCAGTTTTATTGGTAATTGTTTTTATTCCAAAAAATAAATTAAGTGACGTTTTGATAAGCTTTGGTTATATTTTCTTTTCAAATATGTTCGTGGTGTTCTTTTCAACACTACGTATGATTTTATTTTTCAACCTCTTTTGTTAAGTATATTCAAAAACGTTAGTAGACAATCAATGTCTCCAAACCTGCTTTATCATACAGGTGTGTCTACAAATATCTCCTTTATTTCAGATGTGTCTGGTACCACTTGCCTTGACGGATCCATCGAGTAAACGGATCTGCAGCATACCTGGGGTAAGTAGTAAAAGAGGTCTCGATCAGGCGGGAGAATCGAGCCGCATCAGCCCAGTCGGTAGCGTGTTCATTTCAGAGACCTCAGTTCAAAAAATATTCAATCAGACGATTGAAGGTGCTTGTTTACAGATTTGTGAGGAATGTAGGAAGTTAAAATCGATTTCTTTCACGCTGCAAAACACCTGGGGCCCGTTTTACTAAACAACTTACGGAAAATGTTTGCGTAAGTCATAATTGATTAACATGGATAATATCTTCAATGAAAGTACAATATTGCAATGTGACACGTCATTGGAAGCGTCTCGGAGAGACGATTCCAATGATGTGTTACTTTTCAATATTGCTTTGCCAAATATTGAAATAAATGGACTTGTTGTTATAGACTTACGCAAATCTTGAGCGTAAACTGTTTAGTAAAACGGGCCCCTGTACTGTTAAATAAATCGCGCCGAAGAAAAGTCATTAGAAGAGAAATGTGATCGTTTTTAAATATATTTAAGTGGAGGAATTTGATTTTCCTTAGAGGTAGTCTCCTGACTGACTTTTGGGATGTCGTTGGTTCTACCTGGCTTTATCAGCAATTATCGGCGGTTTAGAATTCAGGAATCGCAACATAACCGAAATAATGTTGACACGATGTAAAACACATACAGTACAAATATTAACAATATAAAAGATTTATCAGTGATCCTTTAGAAATCATCCAACTGCCACCTTGAAATTAGTATCTTCTGACAATGGTGAGGATTAGCAAATGAAATTGACCCTTGGAGTGCTGGAACCGACTTCATACTTATGCAGACAAGTTAGATCACAGGCCAGTCGCCAAGTAAAATGGCGGCTGGTCTGTTATCTAACCTTTTCCAACTCTGGGTATCTTTCCCAACAAATTTAAGCAGATTTGTAGGGTTTTGGAAAGCAGATGACACAACAATCTGTTTTTAGAAAATTACCAAACATTAAAAAGGTAAAAAGATAAAGGCCCATGGACTAGTTCTTAACCTGTATGTATGTATATCTATAATGTTAAGCGATTACTAATATAAATGGTTATATGTCTTTTTATATATATACAGTGATTTCTCGTTAATCCGAACACGTCCGTTCCCAACAAAATGTCCGGATTATCGGAACATCCGGACTAATGAAGTAGAGCATGTTCTTATACACATTAAGACAAAAACGGTCTGTATGCACGTGTATACTTATAACACTTAAGCAAACGCCAAATTGTCGTCGGAGTTTGCAGTCGACATTTCAAAACGTGATGAAATTCAAAAATAATCTTCTGATATGGCAGAAAACATTGTGGGAAAAGGAAAAAGTGCTCGTCACGAGCAATTTCTCCTTTTCCCACAATGTTTTCAAAAGATGTCTGCAACAAACTGGTCAAATAATTCCGTTCCCTTACAATTACGTTCGGAAAGCGAGACATTCGGATAATCGGGGTCCGGAT
Organism: Cerastoderma edule; assembly: GCA_947846245.1. Taxonomy (NCBI): domain Eukaryota; kingdom Metazoa; phylum Mollusca; class Bivalvia; order Cardiida; family Cardiidae; genus Cerastoderma; species Cerastoderma edule. Next base: position 27,847,276 of record OX401418.1, read on the forward strand.
AAACGAGGCTTCACTGTATATATACCTATCCATAAACGCAACACATTCATTATTATCATTATCTCACTTTTCTCCTTCAGAAATGATACTGACTTACAATCTTTGCTAAGAAATAGACTACTCTACTGTATTTTTTGTATCTATGGTGTTTGTCACAATTATATGTTTAAATGTAAGCAACAACATGTATATGTTACGCAAATAAATTGTTTTGAACTTTTTTCATGTTCAAGGAGGTCGATGTTTGTCCTAAAGGAATGTTATGCCAGATAGACAAAAGTGGACACCCATACTGCCATGCGACCGGTAAGTTAGTTTAGTTTTAAATGTGGTTTAGCGCGACTGTCGACAAATTCTCATTCATATCAAGTAGGTCCCTTGACTCATACTAGGACTTTCTTTCGTTGACCTTAAGCTTGTGTCTCAGCAGTAAGAATGGCTTAATCATGTCCAGAATACCGTTCGGAAAGCTGTCGTAACTGAACGATTCGAGGGACTTTTAAGCAAATAGAGGGCCCAACGAAGGTTATAGAGACAAGCAAGCAACTATAGTGTATGTAGAGTATATATGTAGATATTACAACCGATCAGTGTCTGACGGTGCTTTTACACTAATCTAAGGCTAGTGTTTCTTTGCGAGTTCTACTTGTTCGGTTAGATAAACCTCATTGTTCTTTTAGACCGTCAGCAAATGCACAGTTTGCAAAATCCTCAAGCATATACGGAAATACTCCTGTCAAGCTAACACATTTGTTGAAGAAGAATTCAGCGATCAATGTATTCTAAGTAAAATATATGACAGGCGTCTCCGTAGTGCTGAGGATTCGACGTTTGTGTTCGCGGCGCTGTAGAATAATTGCTAATTATCTTTCTGTGATGCCAGTGAATGCCCTAGTATGTACCTCTATAGCAGTTTACTTTTCAACATCCCTCTGCTTCCGTGAATCAATGTCTGCAAAGAAAAAACAATATGCATACACTGTTTCTGATTCACATTTGCACAAAAACACAAAACAAACGCACACATTATTCACAGTGACACGTAAAGACCAAAACATACATGTGTATACATAGGGATGCATAATAAAAAGAATGTGCACAATTATTCATAGAAGTGCATATACATAATTGCAGACGTTTATTCATGGAGGTACATATATACAAAGCGAGAGAGATTTTTTCCATAAAAGCACAAAATACAAAACGCGTACATCTATTCAATAGGGGCTTAAACACAAAAAACATACATCAGGCTATATGTATGCATAAACACGAAGCATACATATTCATCAATATGTGCACATGAACACAAACAGGCACATATGATCAGGTGCACTCATAGAAAACAACGCACGCACTTATTATCCATATGGTATCATAACCATAACCGCACACGTTTTTTAATGCAGGTTAATTTATGAATGTGGTTAAACACAAATACACGAGCCTATGTAGAGGGGTGCATACACATAAAATGTGCATATTCATATAAAGGAAATTTTAAAAACAACGCAAACGTTTACACGAAGGAGTACATACACACAAAATGCACATGCTTAGATTAAGGGGTACATAAAAACATACGCACACGTTTTTAAAAAGGGACACATGAACACAAAAAGCACATGTTTATATAAAGGACTACATACACACAAAACGCACATGTTTGTATAAAGGGTATATCAACACATCTTGCACATGTTTAAAGTGGAACATGAGCACACAATGCACAATATACAAAGGGGTGCATAAACACAGAACGCCATGTTTATAAAAAGGGCTACATAAACACATAACACACGCGTTTATATAAATGGGTAAATAGACATAAAATACATACGTTTACATAAAGGGGTACATAAAAACCAATACAGACGTTTATATAAAGGGGTACATAAAGCGATACGGCAACTGCTTAGATAAGGGGTACATGTACATAAACACAAAATGCACACGTTTATAAAATGGAGAACATAGAAAAGTTATGCACACGTTTATATAAAGGAGTACATACACACATAACACATACAATTATTAAAAGGAGTATATAACACACACGTTTATATTAAGGGGTACATACACACAAAATACACACGTTTATCTACAGTGACACATAAACACAAAACACACACGTTTATCTACAGAGATACATAGACACATAACACACGTTTATCTGCAGTGATACATAAACACATTACACACACGTTTATCTACAGTGATACATAAACACATAACACACACGTTTAAATTAAGGTGTACATAAACACAAAACACACACGTTTATCTACAGTGATACATAACACATAACACACACGTTTATATTAAGGGGTACATAAACACAAAACAAACACGTTTATCTACAGCAACACATAAACACAAAACACGCACGTTTATCTACAATGACACATAAACACAAAACATACACGTTTATCTACGAGTATATGCATGCTTATCTTAATGTTTGCGTAAAAGATACGCACACATATGTGTAGGATTGTTCATAAAGGCAAATACATCATAAAACGTGCAAAGTTGTTTACAGAATTCATTCGCGCACATGACAAAAACAAAACAATGATGTTTAATTTCAGGCGCCCCGGTGCCATCGAGTCACTGTTTGACGGAGGATGAGTACGAGCCATATATACTTGAGGACACCGAAGACATGACGAGCTACGAACAGTGTGACCAGTTTGATAATTCCTGTCCGAATCCATATATCTGCTGTCGAACACACCACGGACATCGCTGCTTTCCCAAAGTCAAAGCGGTAAGTAGACAGACTTATCATATCTAGTGAAATAACTATTACGCAGATTTTGTTGTGTGAATAACAGACGTTCAAACTATTTATTATATTGACACTTCTCTTGATCAAACAAAAGCATTTTCAATTTTCAATTGTACCAAGGGTCCCGGGTTCGATCCCCGTTAGGCGAGGTGAAAATTGTCGAGACTAGCCGTCAAATCAGAGCAAGCACTGGTTTAGCATCCAGGAAGCAGTCATCAAGAATGAATTTAATAAGTTTCAAGCTTCCGTCACAATCGATTTTAAATAAATAGTGAAAACTAAACACATTTTCATTTTCAACCTTCTTACAATGAAGACGCTATTCGCATGTGCTTTCCGTAAACGAGTACAATACATGTTTTAAATAACGCCGTTCAGTGCTTTTGTGAATAACTCATTCAATAAATCGTTGAAGGGATGCCCTCTGACACACAGTGCTACAGTCAACTCGACAGTTTCGGATCATCGACAGTTCCGGATCATCTTATGTTTGTTGTCAAATTTCTATGAATGCGAAGAAACTCTGGCCTTAAAAACTTAACAGTCATTTAGCATATTCAATTAGCTCTTGACAAAACCAGGATAACATTTCCACTTCTGGTAAAGCGATCAGAATCAATTTGGAACAGTTAATTAAGACCGAGACAAGTCACCGGAAGTTGACCTAATTTCAACGATATTTTTTTTCGGCGATTTAGACGCTCATTCAAAAAGATAATGTGCACTCAACCTTGATATCTTTTGTAAGAAGAATTATAATAGAATGTATTTATGTAAAACTTTCACGCTAAAACGGGTCTGGAATTGTATAATTGCATGATGAATGAAGGCAGGTGAACTCGACAGTTTCGGATCACCTCTTTGATTTATAGGGGTCGTCTCAACATTACTTCCGGTCATTTTCGTACGCTCTTAAAAGGAAAAAGTAAAATGATTCTTTAAAGGGAAATCGCACAAGGCATGTGTTTGATGAAAATAAAGTATAAATTGATGATATTATTTTCTGTTCTAATTGTCTCTTTGTGAAGTTAACCCTTTTTACAATAAATGATATGACAATTAACCTGATTCGGAACTGTCACATTTGATCCGAAACTGTCGCGATGACCCCGATCTTGTTTTCTTCAAAAACTGAAAAATGGTAAATAAAAGCGGTAAATCATTGGTATGAATAGACAGAGGAAGAATTTTTCTTTAAATTCATATGTTGATTTCTACAGTAAATTGGTTAATACAAGAAAAAACGATCTTTTATCTATTAGTGATCCGGAACTGTCGAGTTGACTGTATGTCACGTGATAAGAGTGTTGACCCATATCGTTTCACTACTATCAGATATTTTACCAATTAGGATGAGGTCACGGGATTAAAAGAATAGATCGATGTTTCATGAAAAAAAAAACGCATTAAAATAGTGAACTAGCCTTTTATCTATAAGATAAAATGGTTATATATTCCTTTTACTTAACAATTGTGAGCGGGATCGAAAGTGAATCAATAACTAATCGTGAGTAACTCTTTTGTATCAGCCATGTCATTTTACGTGGGAGAAACCTACTTTAAAGACTAAAATATCAGGGATGTCATTTTTTTTTACGTGGGAGACATCCTATTTTATAGACTTAAACCTCAGAGATTTTTTTTTACGTGGGAGACATCCTATTCTACTTTATTTCAAAATAAAAAAAAACTTAATACATATATCAATCTGTGAGATTTTTGGGATTTCGTAACTGGTTCAAATGGAAGCATAAGATGATGATCGTCCGGGTCCATTTCTCTGTTGTCGCACTCATCATCATTCCGTCGGATGTGAAGAAGTCTTATGGTTAATATTTTGTTTTTTTGTAGACCTTAATAAAGGACGACTACGAGGGATACATCAAGAAATAAAAGTCCACACTTTAGTGACACTGATGTTTTCAACAGAACTAGCTTACTCTAAACCATTCACCTTTAGCTTCATACGATGGGACACATTTTCATAGATACTGTTACAATCTTGAAAAAGCAAACTTAATAAATTGTACACGTGTCGGTTAAAAGTTTGAATAAATTATATACATAGTACAATGAGTTCAATTTTGTGTGTTTACGCCTTAATAAAGGTAGAATACCCATAATCCACCATTTTGAAATGTATCCTTTCATCAGATTACTTCGGTAGGTCGTAGTAAACATCGGTCGGAACCGTAACCACTCCAGTTGGTTTCGATGCCGTGTCCTTTGGCAAGAATTTTCAGAGCCATTACCTAGTACTGGTGAATCCAAAAAACCAATAGTATAACTGAAACAATATTGACACAGCATATAACCCTATACAATTTAAAAATTGTTCTGAGAAATAAAAGATACAACGCCACACAGTTGTTGGTGGACAAAGGAGAAAGCATCTTGAAAAGGACAGTAATTATTGATGAATCGAAATTGAAAGTGTTTGCAGAAGATTTCTGAAAAAGAACGTACTTGCAAATGATCTTCCTAAATTGAGATTACGTGAAAAGAATTGCTGAAACTTGAAATAATTTGCAAACGATCTTTCGAAATTGAAAGTGTTTTTAAACTGTCTTAAAAAATTAAAGAATTTGCAAATAATATATCAATCTTGAAATGATTTGAAATGTTTCTGAAACTTGAAATAATTTGCAAACGACCTTTCAGAAATTAAGGATTTGCAAAATATTGTTAGAAATTGAAAAGAAATGCAGAGTTTTCAAAAGTAAGAGGATTTGCAAACAAGCCTTCAAACTTGAAACACTGCCGTTTATGGATTTAAAAGAAATGCAGATTCTGGATAGACATTGGTATAGGATACCATGTCACATCAATCCATTACAAGAAAATGTAAAGATTTAAGGTTCCTTATTCTGGTTTTAAATCATTTTTATTCTTACTGATGTGAACCCTTGGTAAAGCGAGATGTGCCCAAAAGAAAATGGACGATATTGTGTCAGAAATGGTAGCTATTATCCTATTTGAACCCACTTTCTTTTGTCAATCTGACATGCTTGCAACAATTGTCTTTCCATTTTCAACACACATTTATATATAGAAATTGAAAAGAAATGCAGAGTTTTCAAAAGTAAGAGGATTTGCAAACAAGCCTTCAAACTTGAAACACTGCCGTTTATGGATTTAAAAGAAATGCAGATTCTGGATAGACATTGGTATAGGATACCATGTCACATCAATCCATTACAAGAAAATGTAAAGATTTAAGGTTCCTTATTCTGGTTTTAAATCATTTTTATTTTTACTGATGTGAACCCTTGGTAAAGCGAGATGTGCCCAAAAGAAAATGGACGAGATTGCGCAGAAATGGTAGCTATTATCCTATTTGAACCCACTTTCTTTTGTCAATCTGACATGCTTGCAACAGTTGTCTTTCCATTTTCAACACACATTTATTTGCCTCGGGTCAAACTTTGAAATATTTGTTCTCCATTTAAACACACAGAAGGTGTTGCACACCAGATCCTGATGTCAAAAGAGATACTACAAGGTTTTTATCTAAAATACACCTCAGCTTTGATTTCCAAAACCAAATACAATAACACATACTTTTCCAACATGCCACACAATTCATCCTTAACATGTATCATTGAGATCAACAACTTGTAAATTGCAAATCATTAAGGATGACACAATAAGCCCCCCCGACCCCCCAAAAAAGGCACATGTGTGCATTGATTATAAAAATTTAGTAAGTTATCCTAATGTAAACATCTATATATTTCATTTTTAAGACGTTACCAATAATTCAATAATTTATAATCAAATATTTCATTGTATGCAATAGCACTATTGTACATGTGTAACAATATAATAATAAAACATCACATTAACATTTTTTCAATAAAGCACCTGCCAAGAACCATTGACCTTCATCAGTTCAGCTTGGAGGACTTCTTTAAAACTGAACAGGAGATGCAAGTAGCTTTGGATTTTCATATTTGACGCGTCCTTTGTCAAGTGACATAGCCTAGTACAAGTGAATCAAAGGAAAAAAGTATAACTAAAACAAGACTGACATGGTGTATAACCCCATACAAATGAAAAAAAGTTCTGAGAAAAAGATACAACGCCACTCAGTTGTTTGCGGACAAAGGTGTTAGCATCTTGATAGAACACGACCAATCTTGATGAAGCCAAATTGAAAGAATTTGCAAAGGATTTTTCAAAATTGAAAGTCTTAGTATACACTCGTTCCAAAATGAAAGAATTTGTGAACACTCTTTCAAAATTTAAAAACCCTGTATAATATCTTTCAATTTCCAAATAATTCGCATAAGTTCTCAAAAATTAAGATAATTGGAAAATGACCTTTCAACCATTTAAGGATAGACAAAAGAATGTTAAATATTTGAAAGACTGTCATATATGAATTGAAGAAAAATGATGTGAACCCTTGGAAATGGGAGATATGGCCAAAAATAGCTAAGATGTGTCAAAAAGCTGGTGCTCAACTAAACTACCTTTTATATGGTCAGTCTGAAATGCTTGGAACAGTGATCGTTCCTATTTTCAAGGAACATCCATTTACATTGGGTTAATCTCGAAAACATTCATTCTCCATTCAAACATGTAGAAGGTGTGGCAACGTTATTGAATGCTTTAGGTCTTAGATCTTCAGGTCAAAAGAAGAGAAACTATACGGTTTTTTTTTTATATAAAATACATCTCAGTTTTTATTTCCAACACAAAATACATTAACAAATACTTTTCAAACGTGTCACCTAATCCCTCATTTAACATGTAACGTTGAAGCCAACAAATTGTAAATTGCAAACCATTGAGGATGACACAAATCCCGAAAAGAATAAATTACATGCACCATTAGGAATTGATTATGCAAAGTTAAGTACAATGTCCTAAATGTAAATAAATGACAAGTCTTTTTCACGACATTTCTTCAATAATTTAGTGAGATCTTTATTGTTTAAATAGTTCATTAGATGCAATCACACTATTGTAGATTTGTAATTAAATAGAATCAAACATCACAACAACAGTTTTTCAATCACCTTACGTTATAATCAAAAAAGAAAATTTCAAGGGTTTCAATACCAATAAATGTCATATAAAGCATTTGGCAAGAACCCTTGACTTTCCTCATTTCAGCTTGGAGAACTTCCTCTCATAAAGTCACTTTGTAGGGAAAATACCAGTAATTTGGATTTTCATATTTGACGTGTCCTTTGACAAATGGCTTCAGAGCCATAGCCTAGTATTAGTGAATCAAAGGAAATATAGAGTATAACTTAAAAAGACTTTGGCACTGCATATAAACCTATACAAATTAAGAATTGTTCCAAATAAAAAGATACAACACCATGCAGTTATTGTTGGCGAAAGGTGTCAGCATCTTGATAGAGCACGACCATTATTGATGAATCCAAATTGAAGGAATTTGCAAAGGATCTTTCAAAACTGAAAGTATTTGTATACAATAGTTCCAAAATGAAAAATTTCTCAAACGATCTTTGCCAAAAATTGTCAAAAGACTTGCAGAAGATTTTTCAAAATCAAATGGATTTGCTAATGATCTTTCAAAATTACAACACTCCCATTTAATGATTGAAAAAAGGTTGCCAATTCTGGGTAGAAATTGTTGTAGGATGCCATGTCACACAAATACATACAAAGATAACATAAAGATTTGGTGTTCCTTATTTTGTTTTTAAATCACATATACTGATGTAAACCCTTGGTAAAGAGAGAGATATGGCCAGAGAAAAAAAGGATGACATCATGTTAGAAACGAAGCCGGTATTCAAACAATCTTCTCTTTCTTTTGTCAATCTGACATGCTTGCAACAATTGTCATTCTAGTTTCAATGAAAATATAGTTACCTTGGGTCAAATATTTGTCCTCAATTTAAACACGCAGAAGGAACGGCAACTTTATTGAATGCTTTATGTCTTAGATCTTTGACATCAATAAAAATGCAACACCATACACAACAAAAGATACCAAGAGCGTTTTATCTAAAATACACCTCAGCTTTTATTTCCAACACCAAATACATTAACAAATACTTTTCGAACATGTCAAATAATGTATCATTTTACATGTAACATTGAAGTCAACAACTTGTAGATTTCAAATCAATGAGGATGACCTTATACCCGAAAAGAATAATATCATTCAACATTTACATTTCATTTTGGCAAAGTTAAATACCATGTCCTCGATGTAAATAAAAGAAGAGTCTATTTTCCAAGATATTCCTTCAATGATTTTTAGTGGTTAAATATTTCATTCAATGCAATACCACTATTGTAGATTTGTAATAAAAATAGAATTAAACATCACATTAACAGTTTTTCTTACTTAAAAGAAGAAAAAATCTCAAGGGTTTTCAGTACCAATAAATGCCAAATAAAGCACTTGGCAAGAACCACTGACCTTCGTCAATCCAGCTCAGAGGACTTCGTCACATAAACCCAAGCTGATCAGGAGATACCAGTAGCTTTGGATTTTCATGTTTGCTGTGTCCTTTGGGAAGATGCTTCAGAGCCATAGCCTAGTACTAGTAAATCCAAGGAAAACCATAGTATAACTGAAACAATATGGACACGGTTTAACCCTATACAAATAAGAAAGTGTCTGGCCTGCTATTGGTGATGAACGCTCAAGCCTGAAAATCAATACTTGAAACCTGAATTTACACATCTTAAATAAGAACAAAAAAAGTAAAAGTCAAAATCTCAAAGCCTGCAAAAGGACCAGGCCGGAAGATAAGCAGGCCTCATTCTTCTGAGAAAAAGAAATACATCGTCATACAGTTGCTGGTGGACAAAGGCGTGAGCATCTTGATAGAAAACGACAACTATTGATGAATCCGAATTGACAGAATTGGCAGATCATCAAAAATTGAAAGTATTTGGAAAGAATCTTTTAAAATTTAAAGTATCTTTTTTAACATTCAAAAATGAAAGAATTTGCAAACAATATTTCAAAATTGAAAGTGTTTGCAAACGGTCTTGATCAATGAAAATTATTTGCAAACAATCTTCCAATCTATAAATGATTAGCAAAATCTTTCAAAGCTGAAATGTATATTGCAAAATACCTTTCAGAAATTAAGGATTTTTAAAATTAAAAATTGAAAAGACTTGCAGAAGATTTGTCAAAATTGAAAGGATTTGCAAACGATACTTCATAATTGAAACATTGCCGTTTATGGATTAAGAAAAGGATGCCAATCCAGGATACAAATTGGTGTAGGATGCCATGTCACACCAACCAATATAATATGATATAAAGATGTGATGTTCCTCTTCCCTTTCTCTTGTCAATCTGACATGCTTGCAACAGTTATCGTTCCTATTTTCAATGGTCAATCTCGGACATATGTGTTCTCCATTTAAACATGCAGAAGTTCTGGCAACTTAATTGAATGCTTTAGGTCTAAGACCTTGACGTCAAATGTAAATGCAACACGTATAAACAAGAAAAGATACTACAAGGTTTTTATCTAAAATAGGCCAGAGCTTTTATTTCCAACATTAAAAACAAAAAAATAGTTGTCCAACATGCGAATTTATCTATCATTTACCACGCTTCATTGAAGTCAACAACTTGTAAATTTCAAATCATTTAGAATGACACAATTCCCGTAAAGAATAAATTACATGCACCATTTACAATGGATTTGGTAAAGTTTTATACCATGTCCTCAATGTAAAAAAAAAGAAGAGTCTATTTTCAAGACATTTCTTCAATAATTTAGTTGAATCTTCGTTGCTTAAAGATTTCATTCAATGCAAAAGCACTATTGTAGATTTAAAATAAAATAAAATTAAACATCATACCAATAGTTAATCAATCACCTTACTTTATAAGTGAACAAGGAAAATTTTCTCTTCACACACTGATTATGAAAGCAAAATAACTGAAATACCTTTGAAAGTGTAAATGGCCAATAAATTAATAAAAGTGAACAATGCACCAATCATTATCAATATATTGCGTAGGTTACATCCATGACTTCTAGACAAGGTCAATATAACAACACACAATTGTCCCATTATTGCGTGTATAGCGATGCAGCAAACACGATGTCTCTCTTAATCATGGCTGATGCCTCCTCCATCTTTCTCTGGAGAACAGGATCTCCGATAATTCTTGCAGCATTTCTCACATCTCGTAAAGTCTCATGGAGGCGCTGTATACATCTCACGATAATACCCTCCTGGATGTCAGTCAATGAGATGATGTCGGCAAAGGGCTGAAATGAACATAGTTGTATATTGAGGGTTTGAAACTGCTTGTTTACATATGTGATGAAATTTAGTAGTTTATAATTAATTTCTACTGAAGAATAGTCAATGAAAAACAATTACACAGAGATTACTGTTATATCAATACAAGGCAGATAACTTATCTAAACCCTGTACTACAACTTAACAATCCCCTTGACCATTAAAACACAGCCTCCATCAGAACAAACTTGAATGTGTATTCATAATTACCATCCATATTTAAACTGACTAACACAAAGGAGGGAACTTTGGTATTATTCTTTTGTCTAAACAAGGGAAATAACTTCCTAAAACCCTGTACTACAACTTACCAATCCCCTTGCCTATTCAAACACCACCTCCATCAGACCCAACTTGAATGTGTCTTCATAATTACCATCCATATTCAAACTGACTAACACAAAGGAGGGAACTTTGGTATTATTCTTTTGTCTAAACAAGGGAAATAACTTCCTAAAACTCTGTACTACAACTTACCAACCCCCTTGCCCATTCAAACACCACCTCCATCAGACCAAACTTAAATGTGTCTTCATAATCACCCTCCATTTTCATTCCATTCGCCTTCTGCAGCTTACTTATCTGTTTGGCTATCTCTATGATTCGGTCCCGTCCCTGAAAAGCAAGATAATTAAGTACAGTCAAACTTGCGATAAGAGGCCAGCCTAGGGGACAGAGTAAATTGGCTGTTTAAGACAGGTTGGCTGCTAAGCACAAATTGATGTACACTATAAATCTAACAATGGGACTTTTTGTAGTGGCTGTTTAAGGCAGGTTGGCTGCTTAAAAGGGTGGCTGCTTAACACAAGTTAGACTGTATTAAAGAAGTTTTTTCATTGTCTTTCAGCAGCATTGCAAGTTCAGTGTGTGATTCCTCCAGCAATTATATTTCTCAAGGGTCTTGATTTACAAGGTAAATTTTAATGTGTAAGCAGGCTGGATTGCACAGTCCATGGAGCATTCACAGGGTTAGCAAAGGTCTTGGGTTAGCGTCACCGTCTGGCTGCATGTTTTTACTACCTTGAAACATTAGATTAGATTTACAAAAAAAAACCTTTTTTTCTAATAATTTCAAAACAAAATTCATTTGTGTAGGGGAGTATGTATAAGGGGACTTGATTAATAAAGAGGAGTTAAATGTGTGGCGGGATAACTCATTCAGGAAATCACTCGTTATGCAGGGACGTTTTGTGAAGATCCCCAATTGGAGTCACAATTAGGCTGCATGTTGACATCACCTTGGTTATATATGTAGTGCTAAGGTGAAACTGTTTCCCAAGCCTGAACAAAAGCATCTTGAAAATGTCATTACACTGTATGTGTATGCAAAAGGGGAATATTTTGTAGAATGCATAACAATCAAGACAGTGGTCTAGAAATCAAGCATCAACCTCCGAACACAAGGGTTGTGGGTTCGAAACCTGTGATTTCATCAATCAACATTCAGCACAGGTATTGTTTATGATTCAGGAAGCAAGAAGAATTGAGAGAGATTAATCAAAGTTGTAAGAACTTGTTTCACAATTGATGTAAAATAAATAAGTTTAATAAATATAAAAGACAAAAAAACCAACCTTTTCTAGAGTATCTATAAGTCTAGGTTCACTACATCGTTTCTGTTCAAAAACCATACAGGAAAGTAGAGCTGCAATCTCTGTGGGATGGAGGTCTGTTAGGGCATTTTCAAACACAAGTTCCGTAATCATCAGTTCATGGTTCGAGATTTCACAAGCCACTCGGCCCTTCAACTGTACAGCATTGTGGTCATCAACATAGTTTAGAGCTCTCAAAACCTGAAGATAGAAAGCATAGAATGCTTTTTCAAGGATCCCTTTCAATATGCATAAAGTTGGAGATTATGAAAATTTCTTTTTTTCATTTACACCTCAGAATAAACTTTGTTAAAAAGAGAATCATTTCAAAATGAGGAATTCTTTCCTTAACAGCTTCTTTCCAATTTCACAAAATTCTTTTCACTTTATTGCTCTTTGTTGTTGCTGGGAACGAAAATGTTTTCAGATAAACGAGGCTCGACTGTATAGTGAAAACAAAAACGTGTTCAAAGTTCAATGCAGCCTGGTGGCCATGTTTTTCGAGATATCAATTTTCTTTGAACAAGTTTTGAAAAGAGGCCCCCAAAGAACATTCCTGTGAAATTATTTTGGAATCTGACCAGTGGTTTCTTACAAGAAGATTCTTTTTAAAAATTGCAGAAATTCCCCCTTTTTCATGCCAAGGCAACCAGTTCTGCATGGAATCAATTTCTTTGAACACTTTTTTAAGAGCATCCTCCAACGGCATTCCTGTGAAGTTTGGTTAATATTGACCCAATGGTTTAGGAGATGTTTAAAGAAATTGTTGACGGTGCATGGCAGATGCCGCACAACAGACATTGGGTGATCACAAAAGTTCACCTTGAGCACTTTGGGCTCAGGTGAGCTAAAATCATGCCTACAAAAATGACCCTGGCGAAAAAGTTTTTTCTTCAGAAGAATCAAATTAGACAAAGAAACTTTTAATGCAAGTGTCTTTGTTTATATGGTAAAATGTCTTATCATGCTTATACCAACTGTCAAAATACCAAAATTCAGAACAAAACAATGTCCAATAAACCTCATAGATGACTTGGATTTGTTAGAAAATGCGCTAAAATTCAGTCCAATAATTTACATGAAGACAGTGTTTAATGTTACACAGCCAAAGTAATTTCTGTGAGGAGTTGCACCATCATAGCCTGGGGACCCTGCCTATTGCGTATACCCCGTATGTGGGAAAAAGACATGGGCTGGGATTGAAGGATAGCATCACCACAGTTCCTGGAACTTACCTCTACTCTCTGGTTGTATTCTGGCAAGAGTGTAAGGCTCTCATCCGACAACAAAAACTGGAGCTCTCTGAAGTCGTGTTTCAGTTTCATGTTTCCACTGATTTGAGTAAACTGAAAATGAAAATGACTTATTCATTTATATGGGTTCAATATCACGTTCACAAAATTCCAAATATTTTGCAGTGCCCGGCTCATGAGAATATAGGAAGACCCCTAAAACTAGGCTACCCATATGGACTGGTCAAGCCAGGTAGAAACAGCGGCTTTCCACAAGTCAGCCGGGAAAATAAAAATAAATCAAATGAATGAATGAATGGTGTTTTAAGGCGCATTAACAGCTAAGGTCATTTAGCCCACAAAAATAAGCAATGGAAAATATGTCAAAACCTTCATTAAATGGTATAACAAATTTTGTACAGGAAATCTCTTCTTTTTATCATAACTAGACCAGATTTCCCAACAGGCCTAAGTTCTATGCTTATTTCTTTTTATTTATTGCTAAAATCTGCATGGTTGACTTTTAAAAATGGATACCTACAAAAAAGGTTTTACTGTGTAAGTCTCATAACATATGAGCAAAACACTCATTTAAAGTGCCCAACAATGTAAATATTTAAGTCACAATGGTTTCTACTAAATTTGATAGAGAAATTGCGACTATCAATACTTTATAATTGTCATCTGCTTTTGCTTTCAATATGAACCAGACGCAAATTTCTATATATTGGAATAATGTTAAAGGGGCTATCTAACAGATTTTTTTTTTATGGGTTTTACATCACATCATCATTATTTCAGTTATGTAGCGATGCCCGACTCTTAATGATGGAGGAAGACCCCATACTCAACTGCCCACAAGGGCTGGTCAAGGCGGGTAGAACCATCGGCATTCCGTAAGTCAGTCGGGAGACTGCCTCTCATGAAAATCCATATCCCTCTCAGGATTTGAACCCACGCGGAGAGGGGCCATGTGATTTCAAGTTCTGTACTCTGACCACTAGGCCACCGATTGCTCCCTTCCACAACTTGCCAGTGTCACATGAGTAGAATGTCACATCATTTCATAATCTGGGTCCCAGACAATTTTACCCATTTATATGGTTTTGGCAGGACCAAATTAATGGATCATTGTTTACAAAAATAAACTGCTTGAAACAGTTTACTTTATCTGAAAGACAAATGTGCTAACAGCTTTACCAAATGGTTATAATTTTTGGTTGTGAAGCATATCAACTTATTTTCCTCATAGATCTGTGTCGCCATCCTTTCCATTGAAAACATTTTATTTTCAACGGATTTAAACCTCTATCATTGAGATAGACACTTTATTTATATGGGCTTTACATCACATCAACATTATTTCAGTTATGTAGCGATGCCCGACTCTTAATGATGGAAGAAGACCCAATACTCAACTGCCCATAAGGGCTGGTCAAGGCGGGTAGAACCATTGGCATTCCGAAAATCAGTCTGGAGACTGCCTCTCATGAAAATCCATATCCCTCTCAGGATTTGAACCCACGCGGAGAGGGGCCATGTGATTTCAAGTTCTGTACTCTAACCACTAGGCCACAGAGGAGATAGACTCTACCCCGCGGCATTAACAACCTACATGTTCAGTAAATATTGGGCAGTTGATGCAGTTGTAGTTGCCAAAGGTGTTGCCCATCAACTCCAGCGATCTGAACTTTTCCACGACCTCTATGTCTCGAAGGTGAAGGTCTTTCACCGGGTCAAGGCCAGGTAATCCATCTGGGCTGGATTCCGTTAACCGTAACAGTTCCTGTGTTGCTATAGTGACCGATTGTGATGGTGGGTCTGACCTGCAGAAAAAGGGTTCATTTTTTAACACAACCCTTGGCTGGAATACATTAACTGCAACAGTATGTTGTTACTATGGGAACAGACCTTTATGAATTCTCTGTCCTGCATAATAAGGGTTTTCCTAGACTCCCTACTTTTATAGTAAATAATCCCCAAATCCTGCATATGACCCATAAAGATCGTCATTTCCCATTCATAAACATTTGCTAACGCTTAGAATATTTGGTAGTTTACTAAGAATAAATTTATGTGTCATCTGCTTTCCAAAACCTGAAACATCTGCTTAATTCTGTTGAGGAAAGATACTCAGAGAAGCAAACAGGTTAGATCACAGACCAGCCACCACTTAACTTTGGGGCTGGCCTGTTATCTAACCTGTTTGCTTAAGCACAAATTTGGTTCCAGCACTATATGGGTTAAAGAAAGGTGGAGCAAATTTTACTTGTCCATTAATTGGAAGCTTGGAACAAAGTCATACATAATTCCATGCAAACTCGACATAAAGGCCAAGAGCCTAACAATTTGATTCAAAGAACATTACTTAAACTCCAAGCTCATAATGTGTGCACTTACCTGAATCGAGACTGCTCCCTTTTCTTAACGTCTGCAACAATTTTATCTGGATCAACGCGGATAGTTTTCGTCGTCACAATGTCGATATTATACGATTTACAGTGCACCACAGCATGCCAACACTGTCCTTCGGGTTGGAATAATTTCGTCTTTATCACAGGCTTGACAAAGTCTTCGCACACAGAATTACTGTCAACTGATTTTACATTTTCTTTTTCGCAAATTACCATCACCGTTAATACTCGATCCTGATTAGATGATGTTGAGGTCTTTAATACGACACCGACGGCATTTACGTGAGGGAAACTGTTCACGACTACAACTCGACCAGGTGAAAGGGCTTTTACAGTGGCTGGGTGAGACAACGTTATACTCTGAAAAATGTAATCATGAAAAATAACATAAGGTGTCAATAAGACAAAAAAAGGCCTCCAAGGCCAAGTGGTTATAGTATAGAACTTGAAAGAGAAAAATAACAGGAGCTATCCGTAAGACAGTAAGAGGTCTTAACCCTTTCCCAAACAACAAATTTTCGACTGTCCCAAATTCAAAGAATTTGCAAACGACATTTCAAAATGTGATGAAAATTGGAAAATAATCTTCAGATAGAGCAGAAAACCTTGTGGGAAAAGGAAAAATTGCTCGTTGAGAGCAATTTCTCCTTTTCCCACAATTTTTTCTTAAGACGTCTGCAAGAAAGTAGTCAAATGTCGTTATATTTTTGGAAAGGGTTAAAGGCCTAGTGGTCAGAGTACAGAATTAAAAATCCAATCGCTCATCTCCTCTTGGGTTCATATCACAGATGGCGTAGATTTACATTTTCAAGAGAGTTGGTCTTTTCTGGCCCAGATGCTGACTTTTTAAAGGCTTACGAAAGGTTACGAGAACAAAATAATAACTGGAAAAAAAAATGGATTTGTTTTTAATTGTGTTCATAAAAGTCATGAAAATTTAATATAAGTTAATTATTGTTGACATAGTATAAAACCCAAACAAACAAACCATGAAGCAAATGCTTGAGTATTTGAAAAAAGTTTCAAGAGTGAATTCAAATCAGTGATCAATAATTCGTTTCTGAGAAATGAAGTCACACACAAAACATTACCCAAGATTCTTTAGGAACACTGAATGACATTGAGTGACCTTACATTATGAACAGAAGAATATGTATGAAGTTCATTCAATTCCGTTCAGTAGCTAAAGGAATACACATTTATTCAATATTTCAGCGGAGAAAACAACTAAATACAAGCTAACTTTGGGCGTATGTTTTATTTTATACAAATTCGGTGACAGGTCTGTATGATCTAGATAAAGCTCGCATATATATCAAGCTATAGACAACTATCGTGTGATACTCAGAAGACACTCTGAAAGCAAACATCCACGTTCTTGCACTGGAGTGTTTACATGGAACTAGCCGGAATAGCATACGGTTAACCATGTAAAACTTACACAGAAAGAACAACAGGGTATACTGGTAACTAATTACCATATAGTGGATGTATCATCCAGTTAGTGATACTGTGGGTTTTTTCCGTCATAATCTACATTTATATAGAGAATATTATGCTAGTGTCTTTTGTTATCAATGTTATCGGTCAGTGTAAGGAGAATTGATAATGGGCGAGGTTTACCGAGTGACGTAATGCCAAAAAGTACTTCGTCCGTTGTTTTGATCGATTTTAAACCCAATTTAACTCAAATGTAATAACTGGATGGACATATTTTTATTTGACAGTTATTTTAATTCATTATTGAAAAGATCGCCCTACAAAATGTTCTCAATTCGGCCTCGCTTCGATAAGTTTACTCATGCATAGAATTCATTACAGAATAGAATTCATTACACATTATGACATAATGTACAAGGACAGTAAACACAGTCATCCTTTCGAAAAACAAAACCCGATGACAACGGTCTATCGATGAATTATTGGATGGGATGAAGACATCGGTGGAAAAGAAACCTGGAGTTCAGTGAGCGGATGGAGAGCTTAAGCATTCTGGACCACAATCACCATAACCGAGAGTTGCAGGTGGGTTTCACATATAATTTTTGTTTCCTTAGATTGTCAAGCACATCTTGTTATTGTCATTCAACAAAGATGAATAGATCTAGTTGTACACCGACTGAACATTTCTGTCCTGTAATTTTCATGATTTCTGTTAGACTGGTGACAAATACATTTGGGCCCCTCACATTTTAACCATATCATTCCTAGCAGAGTAGTAGGTCATTCTTTTTCTATTGATTCTTGCCTTGTCAAACATTTCTATGGGATTGTCATTTTAACATACCAATCATCTGCCTTAGAAACACACCTGACCAAAATTTAGATAAATATTGAACTCTGCAAGATTAAATAAAGGGGAAGACTCATGGGAGAAACCTGAGAGCCTTTTTATTGCAAACAGTTTATTAATGTCTATTGCATATCTTGTTGTTTCTGTTGAACTTGTCTTTGTCTTGATTTTCTGTGTTTGAACACAAATGAAGTACATGTTTATTCAGAATTCATTTCCTAAATTGCTTTTTATTTCTACTTTCAGGACTGTGTGGAATTCCAGATTTCTACAACAAAATTCACTTAGCTTGATGGGCCAAGTATGAGAGAAAGAACTGTGATGCTATGCTTGTATATGATATTCCAGACATCACCTGTTATTAACTGATAACCAAACAATGACAATGTTATAAGAGTTGTGTTCAAACTCCTCCAGAAAAAAAATTGTTGAGAAAGAATAAGTTTTTTTCAATATGAGCCAATTTTTTCATTTTTCCTTAATGATTTCCACCCTTCCAGCAAATCAACACATTGATTTCTGAATATTTCTGCTTAAAATGTATCAAAACAGCATACATCATTATTTTATACTATTTGGTATCAACAGAAAACTCTTGAAAATGTTATTGGAAGGGAAAATTCTTAAACTAGGCAATTTCTCTATCCAAAACAAATATTCCTATTCATATAGTCTACTCTATTAATTTGGGATGGTCAACAATGTGTTGCTTTGAAATTGGAATGTTTTAATTTCCACACATTCATAACCTTAAAGTAGTTTGCCTCTGTAGTTTTTCTTTAAGATTTGAAAGAAAAAGAGTGAATAAGGAAAATTTGCTTGACATAAGTAATAACCCCTTCTTTCACAGTGTTTCAAATTCTTGCCATTTAGAAGAAAATAGCAAGTTGGTGTTATTGACCCATGAGGTATGTTATGAATGGTTATATATGAATATGATATGAAAAATAATGTTTTTCTCAAGATATCAGGTAGAGAATAGAAATCATTATGGCAAAACTCCAAAAGGATTTATTGCTCATATTGAACAGTTGAATAATTCTTTTGTCACAGTGATATCAAAATCATTTGCTTAAGGCAAGGCATAGCAAGGTATTGTTAAGTCTGGTGTAAGTTATTCTATAAATCACAATCATAACTGGAAATACAGAGTAATTTCTCAATAATCAAGGTCATTTATTTATCATTTTTCTGTTATTTTTTTTTATGATTATTGAGGATTTACCTCTTTTCTCAAGCAGGAACTTTTCAAAGTTATGATTATTAAGTTTATTGTTTGCATTTAATCTTTTTTTCATAAACAGTTATATTTTGTTTTTGATTTTGAAATTAAAATATCAAAATTATCGGGAAATCTTGAGTTCTTGTTGACGTGTTGACTCCTTTGTGTATATGCGGTGGTTGTTTCAGTAGGTCAAAAGTAGTTCCGGCAATGTTGATCATGTGATACGTCACGTGACGCATTGACCTGATATCACTTATTTATATCAGGCAGGCGATATCAGTCAGTGGATGGGCTAGTTGCTAGATAAAGAGCAGTTTCGGTTACTTTATCTTTATGAATACTTGTTTGGAGTATAGCTGAAAACCATACGCCAAATCCACATTTCATATATATATTTCTATTGTATGACGTCCGGGAACTTTAATGATATAGCAACTTTCATGTTAATCCTTAAACAAATGTGTGAAGCCAGCACCCATGTGAGAACCAAAGCTCTTCTTATTCTTCAAGCAGTCTGCTTAAACCAAGAATCTTTAACAAGCAAACTAAGCAAAGAGAAGTTTAAAAAAACACAATCATATCAAATAAGCTAAACACACTGTTGTTCACTGACCAGTTGTGATGGCTTAATAAAAAACACATATCGAGGGTTCAACGCAAGACTATAGCAAGTGCTTCACAAACGAGAAGCACTTACTATATAGTATTGCACTGAACCATTGATATGTCTTCTATAAAATTGTGTTTTACCTTTTGCCTCTGTGAAATGGTTTTAGAAGTTATGATAGCTTTCAACAAACTTTATGATTCAAAGTGATTGTACTTTTTTGTTATTTTTGCAGATGCATACCTGTAAATGATTCCTTAAACTGTGATATTCTCTGCATTCTTCATAGTATCTCTCTAAATCTACGGAACACATGAAACACTCTATGTCCTCGAGTTGTGAGATTTTCTTGTGGAGCTAAAAAGAAAAGGATAAACATGTGATATTTTACACACAAAAAAACCATACAACCTGCTTTTGTTTGATAATTTTAAATATGATAAAAACCAGTACTTGTTCCAAAAATTGACTTATGAAAGTCAAATAATGTTATACTTTTCCGAAGACATTGACTAATACAAAGTGAATGGTCAATATTATATCGAACAGCAAAAACAGTGCAAAGTTTCAAGTGCTATTAAGAAAATGTTTTTGTGACAAAATTAGAAAGAGTAGTTTCCCCTGATGTTACATTGGTGGTCTTTTACTCCTTCAGTTGTTGGTTTGTAAAAGGCAGTCAATTAAGGGTTAATCTTTTCCCCGCATATTTACTTAATTCATGATTTTGTTGGCTTTCAAACTGTTAAAATCATTTGAAGACATGTTCAACCTAGGACCCATATCATGTTCTCATGCCTCTGTGCAGCATAAGTGCTGGCATTTACATGAAGCAAAGGGCCTCAGTGGCCAAGTGGTTTACAGAACTTTAAAAAAAACCTTTCCCGCTCTCTGCATGTGGTTCAAATCATGGTAGGAGTAGATTTTCATACGGCTAGTCTTATGGCTAACTAACATAATGCCTGTGAATCTACCCAGAATGACCAGTCCTTATAAGCATTTCAGCATGGGGTCTTCCACAAACTAGAATGAGCTAGGCTTCACAATATAACCAAAGTTCTGTTAATGCAATGTGAAGCCTTATTTTATTTATCTTTTATATGGGTTTTACATCACATCAAAATCATTTCAGTTATGTAGCGATGCCCGACTCTTAATGATGGAGGAAGACCCCATACTCACTGCCCATAAAGGCTGGTCAAGGCGGGTAGAACCATCGGCATTCCGTAAGTCAGTCGGGAGACCACCTCTCATGAAAATCCATATCCCTCTTAGGATTTGAACCCACGCGGAGAGGGGCCATGTGATTTCAAGTTCTGTACTCTAACCACTAGGCCACGGAGGCCCCTTGTGAAGCCTTAAAGAACAACAAAATTACGCCAAGTCTAACCAGTTGTGGGCGACAATAGTGTAATGGTAGAGCATCGAGGGTCAGGGTTTGATCAAGTTAGCAACAAGGGTAAAAATACTGAGACTGAGACCAGTAACCCTCACTGGGTTGAATAATGGTTATGAATCCAGGAAACAGTCATCAAGAGTGAATTTAAAAAGCCTCAAGCTTCCGTCTAAATAAGTTTTAACGAACCAGTTCTAAATCTGCCTTCCGCTTGTTGACATCCTTCTGGCTGTGAAACTCGGAGAAACTCCGCTTCATCATGTCCTCTACGCGAAGTTGTTCCACGCGTAAGAGATTCAAGATCATAGAATAAGTCAACCGGAACTGCGATTCCAGCTTTGTTGGTTTTCCCTGTGAAAGAAAAAGATATGCTTCTGCATTTTAATATCATCAATGTCCAAATTTGTGGGATGAACCTGTAAAAGATGAGGGTAAGTTAACAAGAACTGGGATTCAAGCTTTGTTGGTTTTCCGGGAAGCTTTTCATGTAAAATATCAAAGAGCCAGTCAAACAGAACTTTCTGTTTCAAACAGAGTTTTCTCTATTAAAGATCATAGAGTGTGTCAACCGGAACTGCGATCCCAGCTTTGTGGATTTTCCCTGTAAAAGAAGGAGATATGTTGCTTCATTTTGATTTAATTAATGTCAAGTAATCAATAGTTGAGTAGTGGTAAAGCGTTCCTTTATGGGTCCTTGGTTCAATCTCTGTTTGCCTGAGGTGAAAACCCATAAATCAGCTAAGTACTTGTCATTTATCCAGGAAGCAGACATTGAGAGTGAATGAAATAAGCTTAAAGATTTAGTCCAAATCAATGTAAATAGAGAAAAGATGGTTGGTGTCGTGAATCGGAAATGTTATTGGCCAAGGCTTAGGAATATTATCCGGTGAGCCGAAGGCGAAACGGATAATAATCCGAAGCCGAGCCCCATAACTTTTCCCATTCAAAGACACCAACCATCTATTCTATTTATCCTGTTACCTTTATGTATTCTTTCAAACAAATAATATGTAAATAAAACACTAGAAAGAAGGAAAAAATATGTAGAGAATGATGTAAACATGACGTCATTTCGTTCTTATGACGTCATAATTCGTCACGTGGATGTGTTATATGGTTAGTGCCGGATATCACAAATGTTATACGGCACCTCATTATTGGTCCCAAAACAACACTAGTGACAGGATAAAATAAATAAGTAAAAACTAAATTGGATATTAAGTCAAAGGGATAATGTTTAAGTTCAGAAAAAACTAACATAGTTACACAGAAAATTAATTTACTGAGACTATACTATTAGCACTATACTAACCAGCTGCATTTTATGGAGAGAATGGAGTCTTGGACATCCCCTTTACACAGAATGATCAAGATCCTTTTTTCATATTAAGTCAAAAGGGTTTTAGTTAAGGCATAGCTTTCATAGTTACACAGAAAATTACTATACTGAGACTTAACTACATTATACTAACCAGCATCATTTTATGGAGAGAATGGAGTCTTGGACATCCCCTTTACACAGAATGATCAAGATTTTTTTTTTTCATATTAAGTCAAAAGGGTTTTAGTTAAGGCATAACTTTCATAGTTACACAGAAAATTACTTTACCGAGACTTCAGTATTATCACTATACTAACCAGCATCATTTTATGGAGAGAGGCCGAGTCTTGGACGTCCCCTTTACAGAGAATGATCACGGTTCCCGTGGTATCCAGGCCACGCCTTCCTGCACGCCCAGCCATCTGTATATACTCGCCGGGTACCAGGTCTCTGTAATAAACAATCATGGCACAAACCAAATAAAATTCTGCGTGAAGATAGAACACTTGTTACATGTCATGTTTTAGAGGATGAGTTCCATTTCATTTTAGAATGTGTCATCTATGCATAATTAAGAAAAACATATATTATATATCAATAAGATAAATTTCAACCACCGCAATATACACAAGTTTATTACATTAATAACTTCAAAAAATGATTAAGTCATAAAAAATTTAGGATTATATTTCCCATGCTTTTGAAAAGAGGAATATTATCATGTATTGATTGATGTTGCAATGTTTTTATTGCATTTTTATCAAAATTAAAGGTATTTGTTTATCTATCAATACCCAATGATCATGTACAAAATATTAAACCTTACTCCGATCATACCTCATACTTTTCGTACATATAAGTTATATAATTAAATTTGTTGGAACAGCTACAGATGTTCTTAGGTATATGTTTGTTTGCATTCGATTTTCGTGCACTTTTACATTTTTTTTTTATTCATATAGTTGATCGTAGTGTTGGAAATATTTGATTTTATGTAATATGTTCTTGTATTCTTGTTCATTAAATTGTTTGTCAACAATATACCTAATGGGCTTATTAGCTCAATGAAATTATGTAAATAAACATAACTATAAACATACTCAAAATCATACCTTTTACCTCATGTTCTCATTCCCCTTATAGAGTACACGCTTAAATTCTACTATCCACTTTGTTTGTTTGTCTATATGGTGTTTGATGCCATGTCAACATTTTTTTCAGTCATGTAACAGCTTTCCTAGATGTACCACTTCTAGGCTAGAGCTCTGAAGTGACTTGCCAAAGGATATTCCTACAAAACCAGAGGTGTCAGTGGGGTTTGAGCTCAGGAACCCTAAGTTCACCAACTGAACCACTGGGTCATGTAGGACCCCATGCTATCCACTCGCTGAAGTCGATTTGCTTAGTCCCTTAGTACTTGAATTAACTTCATGCTTATGCAAACAGGCCTGTGATCTAACCTGTTTGCTACTCTGAGTATCTTTCCTTATCAAACCTAAGTAGATATTGAAGGTTTTTGAAAGCAGCAAAACAAAAATCTATCTTCAAAAAATTGCCCAGTATTCAAAGGGTTAAGAATATTTCATAAGCCATTTACATGATCACATACAGACTTTCTGTGAACTCATTGTATATTCACCCTAGAGAAAAAAATACAGATCTTTTCCATTTATGTTATAATCTATTCCATGAATGATCTTCAATTGAAAAAGTTACCTAAAATTTGTTCCATCATGTTTACGTATTGTATCAAATACAACCGTTCTAGCCGGCATATTTACTCCCATTGCAAATGTCTCCGTGGCAAACAATATCTGCAAGCAAAAATTGCCAAAATTGAGACGATTTAACGCCATATGGTAAACTATGATATCATAGTAGTCTTCTTCCCAACTTTCATGAGCAATGTCTCTACATTACACAGTACTGGTTAGTCCACAATACATTTTTTGTTAAATTCTTTTTGTGTGTAAATTTGTTCATCATACCCAGTCAATTTTTATGAAAGGCTGTTAGGTATTGTGAAAGAGTATGTCATCCTACATTATCAGAAGATTAAAGAAGGAAAATATGTTTGTTTATATGGGATTAATACACGAGTATTTCAGCTATTTTTCGGCTTTCCTTGATTTCACCAGTGCTAGACAGGTCTTTGCAGTTTTCTGTCCAGGGACGCTCCCACACTAAAAATCCTAGTGCTGTTAAAAGAAGTGGGAAAAAATTCCTGGCCATTAAGAGCTGGTAAAGCCGAGTAGAACCATCTAAATTTCACAAGTCAGTCAGGTGACTACCTTTCACCATATTTTAACATTACTATAAAAATTGTCCTTTTTCTCACTTTTTAAACCCAAGATAACCAAATAGAGTAATCAATCAGAAATAGAAAATGGTTAATGAAAAAGCAAGAAATGTGTTTTCATACCTTTACTAAACCTTTTTGGAAGAGCAACTCTACCACCTCTTTCAGTATGGGAAGAATACCACTATGATGTAAACCTATACCCCGCTTTAGAGTGTCTTCCATCTGCAATATCTACAAAAGAAGATTTGTTTGTTAGAAAAGATGAGTTTGTTGGTAAGGGTCTTACATCCTGTCAACAATATTTCAGTTCTATTGTGATGCATGGCTAATAAACTGTGGTGAAAGACCCGAAACACAACTGCCTATTAGGGCTGGTCAAGATGGGAATAACTTGGTGCATTCCATAAGTTCAAATCAAGCACTATCTTGCTTCAAAAGCACATGGAGAGGGGCTTTGTCTTTTCACACTCAGAACTCGAACCAACAGGCCACTGACACTACAGAATTTAGGACAGAACAATCATAGTTATGAAACAATACAGTCAGAGGCTTTTATAAACTATTTTGCATAACTGGAAAGGAAGCCCAGTGACCATGTAAACATAAATAACCATATAAGTGTGTTTTACATAGCGTCAACATTATTTCAATTATATTGTGATTAGCATCTCTTCATGACCACACACTCAACTGCCTTTAAGGGCTGGTCAAGCCAGGTAGAACCATTGGCATTTCATAAGTCAGGCGGTACACTAGCTTTCATGAAAATTCAAATGCCGTCAGCGGGCTTTGAGCCCATACTAAGAGTTGTCATGTAATTAAGAGTTCTGGGGCCCGTTTTACTAAACAACTTACAGAAAGTGTTTGCGTAAGTCATAATTGATAAACATGGATAGTATCTTCAATGAAAGTACAATGTTGCACTTCATTGGAAGCATCTCGGAGAGACGATTCCAATAATGTGTCACTTTGCAATATTGCTTCTTCCAATATTGAAATAAGAGGAATTGTTGTTTTAGACTTAAGCAAATCTTAAGCGTAAGTAAAACGGTACCCTGCACTCTAACCACTTGCCACGGAGGCCCAATTAACAACAGTAATAATTGTAACAAAAACTGTTGAAAATGATATTAAACTCCCATGTTAAACCAACCTGCCAACAATTTCTTTGACAGCCATGGTTTGAAAACTCATCTCATGGACATAAGAAATTAAATTTCTTAACTGTAGTTGTTTTTGGTCTGCACCCTTCAATTAATGGATGGGTTTAAGTAAAATGTGTTTTATGGAAACTCATGTGATCAACATATAAACATAATTTCTTATTTATGGAAGATTTTGGTCTGCACCTTTCTGTTTATGGTTGGAATTATGAAAGAAAGTTTGTATTTCGGAAACTCATTTTATCCACAAAAGAAATACGATTTCTTACCTTTTAGTTGATGGATGGAACCATGAAAGAAGATTAGTATTTCATTAATTAACTTCATCAACATATAAGTACAATTTTTTACCTGTGATTGTATTTGTTTGGTACCTCTCAGCTTATAAATATAGTTATCAAAGAAGATATCTATTTCAGAAAGCCATATGATCAACATACAGAAACAAGTTCTTACCTGTGGAAGTTTTTGGTCAGCACCTTTTAGTTTATGGATGGAGTTGTGAAAGAAGATGTGGATTTCACTTTTCTCCTTGGCGGTCGTCAAGTCAAGACTGTGTAGATTCATGGCATTCTCGTCAATCTTCTTCTTGGAGAAAGTGAAGGCCACAATGGGAAGTTTCTCTTTCTTGCGCAACATTTCAATGACCGAGAGCCAGATATTCTTGTCCTGTTGAAAAATTAATACTACTGCTAGTAAACAGAAATTGATTTAATTCCTTATTTTACCAAACCAAGACCAAAACTGTGTTGGCCTATACAAAATATTTAACTATGGCATTACAATAAATGTTATAACATTCAATTATCATTGAGGATTAGCATTCATGTTGGCAAAACAGAATCCTTCTAAAAATATTTTGACCAAAGTTGTTATTGAAATGAACTAAAACTTTATACAATGAAGTGAAGGACAGTGGTTCCTGGGTTGAGGGTCGGTCTCAGGAAATGAAGGCTGTGGGTTCAAATCTCATTAGTAGGGAGATTCTCCTTGTGACCTTTGGGAGATTCTCCTTGTGACCTTTGGGAGATTCTCCTTGTGACCTTTCATTAATCCACATTTGGCGTGAGTACTGGTTGTGTATCCAGGAAACAGAATCGAGAGTGATTACTCTTTTCAAGTTGTAGGAACTTGTTTTTACAATTGATTTATAAATAACTAGTCAACGCTAAATTAATGAATTTCATTAAGCAACAATAATATGGGCTGCATCACGCAAAAAGGGGCACTTGGACATAAATAAAAACCGCTGAATCAGCTCTTTCTTAGCACTATTATTCCAGCATATAGTCACGACAGTTATCATTTGTATTTATTTAAAGGTATTAAGTCCTCTAAGATGGCAAACAGTGTAACCCCAGACCAGCCGCCACGTCAGTGACATGGCGGCTGGTCTGGGGCTACACTGTTTGCTATGTCCGAGTGCCTCTTTTCCCGTGACGTGGCCCATATGTGGACCTGTATGGCTCATTCGTTTAGGTGGCAGACTTGTAACTTTAGGTTTCTAGGCTTGATTCCCACTGGCAACTGTCAATGCAGGGGTGTCCTTTCCAAGACTTGCAGAACCCAAGTTAAGTATTGGTGAACTACAGCTAAGCTGTGATAAAACTTTCAAATTGTTGACATGGCATTTAACCCTAAATGATGAAATATAGTTTACCTGACTAGGGTGTCCACCTTTAGGTCCTTTTGCCCCAAAATTCTGTGATTGTTTACTTGCTCGTTCCTTTTTGGCATCAACTGCTTTCTGGTAGCTGTCACGCAAAAGAAAACGCATTGTTTAACATATTTTATTCCATTATTTAACTGTGAACCTTTTGTGTTGAATTATATATTTTTTTTTATTTATCCTTTATAAATGAGATATTGTTGAAAAGAGAATTGAATAACAAACAAGGGATTTTCATGCTGAAGATGAATGTCAATTCGCAATCTCAAACCACCTCACTCGAGTAAACAACAGACTCACACCAGGGTACCGTTTTACTAAACAGTTTACGCTTAAGATTTGCGTAAGTCTAAAACAACAAGTCCTTTTATTTCAATATTTGGCAAAGCAATATTGCAAAGTAACACATCATTGGAATCGTCTCTCTGAGACGCTTCCAATGACGTGTCACATTGCAATATTGTCCTTTCATTGAGGATACTATCCATGTTTATCAGTTATGACTTACGCAAATATTTTTCGTAAATTGTTTAGTAAAACGTACCCCAGGTGTTTTTAAGATTGTTTCATACTCACCCCTAAATGTTAACATTATTTTTATATACATGTTCATACACATCTTTAGCAGAACAAACATGGGATATACACCAACACATCTTAACCAATTCTTCATAACAATTAAACACACCGTTAGCAATCAAATTGTAAAACAATTATGAAGAATGAAGAAATTTCATGAACTCTGTACACCTTAACAACTGGGCAACACAGAACCCTAGAGCAAAACTGAAACATCTTTGACAAAGGATAGACAAATTATTTACCCATGTGTTAGAAAGCTCCCTTTGGCATCGACAATCTTGAAGAGCTCATTGCTTGTCTTGTTACTGTTACCTGTATACAGGTAGTGTTCGAGGGGTACCGGTCGCTTTGTTGTGCTGATTACATAGATCTTCTTCTTCTTTGTACGCCTGGAATCAAATTCAGAATCAATGAGTGCATTTTTCTTCATTTGTCGCAATAAAATTGAGTAATGGTTTAACATTGCATCAATACTATTTCAGTTGCAAAATGAGTAAGGTATGTCTGGCTCAATATCCATTGAGAAATACGCCAATCTTAACTGTTAATAAGGGCTGGTCAAATCAGGAGGAACCATTTGCATGCAGTACGGCAGTCTGGGGATGACCTCTCATGAAAATCACCTACTGGCTGCAAACATGAATTTAATGGATTCAACCCCTGATGGAGAAAAAACAGATCTTGTATTTGCTTTGGTTAAAGAATAAAGTGAAATGTAATTCTGAAAGTATTGACCATTTTAAAGGCATTCACCAAACAACTTTTCCAAGTTTGTATGATTTTGAATTTATGCTTACAAAATGAATATCAATAATTATGTTTTTAGATCCATAAAAACTACCTCATGTTTTCCGACTTGTCAAATACTAAAGAAACAGCAGATAAAATAATAATGCATAAAAAACTATCCTTGCAATATTGGAAGAAAACCTTCCAACATAATCAAATCTTTCTGTTTGCAATGCAGACCAAAAATTAAAAATTCCCACTGCTTACCCTATCCATCCAGCAAACTCCATGGTATTTGGAACCGTAGCACTGAGCAGTATCACATTGACGTGCTGGGGCAGCATAATCAGCACCTCCTCCCAGACCACGCCCCTCTGAAAGGTACAAAACACACAGATAAATAGAGAATAGATGGTTGGTGTCGTGAATCGGAAATGTTATCGGGCAAGGCTTAGGAATATTATCCGGTGAGCCGAAGGCGAAACGGATAACAATCCGAAGCCGAGCCCGATAACTTTTCCAATTAAAAGACACCAACCATCTATTCTATTTATCCTGTTACCTTTATGTATTCTTTCAAATAAACAAGATGTAAATTAAACACGAGAAAAAAGGAAAAAATAAGTAGAGAATGGTGTAAACATGACGTCATTGCGCTCCTATGACGTCATGATTCGTCACGTGGATGTGTTACATGGTTAGTGCTGGATATCACAAATGTTATACGGCACCTAGTTATCGGTCCCAAAATGGCACTAGTGACAGGATAAAAAGGTTTGATTAACATTGTGTCACTCCTATTGAAAGGGTCAGTCAGTTTTGGCTTATGAGAGACACTTTTCACTAAGTATACCAAGTACCTCCAAACTTCTATCACTATGCCAGGGGCCAAGTGGATATTAGTCGGTAAACATTACGTTCAACTGGCTTACGAACTGGCCATTTGGGAACAAGCCTATGAGAAAAATTCTCCAGACAAATGCATCCCGTGAGGCTTGAACCTTTGACTTCTCCGTTTAGAGACGGACGCCTTAACCACTAGGCCATGGTGACAGATATATACCATAACTTCTATCAGACCGAAGTGCAATTCACCAGTCATCATACTCTTTAAGCTACCTAGATCTTTAGATTGTTACAGGCACCTTTTTATACCTCTCTTAAAGCTAAGAATGGTTCTTTATTTTAAAGTCTCTGAGCTAATATTGATGAATCGTGGCTAAGAGAAAAATCACATTTAAAATCGAAACTCCCACTTATGATCGATCATTAATGATATAGGCTCCTGGCTCCCCCTTCTGACACATTATCAAGTTGTGGTAGAATTATGTTTATTTTTCTTTTTAAATGTTTTCTCTTTAATTAAATGTTTTTTTTACATTTTGCCAATGTTATCCAAGTAATAATAATAGCCTTATTATTTTACATAGCTCTGACACTTCGATAACTACAGACCCCTACGCAATTGACCAGTTCATAATGGATACTTCCATTTTTGTCACAATAGTTCCTTCAAGATATCACAAACAATGATATCATCCATTACTCCAAATATGCACCATTCACAAACCTCCATAAATATGTAAACGGATTTAACAAAGTGGTTGCTTTTTGCATTTACCTCAGCATCATTTATGTAATGGACCTCATCAAATATCACCCACTCCAAGTCTCGAATTACATCGGAGCCGTTGTATAACATGGATCTGAAAAATCAGTAACATAAATATCATTACGTTAAACCCTATTTGGCTGAGATAAAGAGACATAGTTTGCCTCTGTTTTGGACTACCTCTCATAAATGCCCATTTGACCTGTATTGGAGTAACATTTAACATGAGAGAATTCGAAATGGTTCTTTGAAAGCAGCAGCGGATGATAGTTGAAGAGTTTGTACCCAAATTTTTGAATTTTTGCCATCTTGAATTTCCCATTTTGTTAGACTGGTTTAGACCCAACATAAGAAAGAAACTTTATTGTTCAAACTCTTTAACACTCATCTGCTGTTTGGAATGATTCACATTTTCAAACTGAACAAACTTAGAAATACAACAAATATGTGTACACTCAAACAGTGAATAACAATGTCAGCAAACGATAAAGCAAAGTGTATCTTGATCAAAAGATTGAAATTCTATGATCAGCAGGACATCCACAACAAAACAAATAATTTGACTATGCGTAACTTTATGATTGCTAGGCAAACTCGGAGTAAACCTCTTTCTCTAGATTGCTAAAATATTAAAATTTGTTTGAAATTCAAAATTGTTTTCAATTAATGTGAAGTCATATTACAACAAAGGTTTTCTTGGATGCCATGTCATTACCATTTACCTGAGAATTTCTGTAGTCATAATAAGACAGGCTGCTGTTTGGTTGATCTGTACATCGCCCGTAATCAGACCAACATCTTCAAACGTCTTCTTGAAGTCTCTGTACTTCTGATTGGATAAAGCTTTGATGGGTGAAGTGTAAATAGTTCTGTAAATATAGTGACAAGTTAGAAAATATCAATTTACTAGATTTAGATGTCATTGATAACAACACACTTGTGTGGGTGTTATCGAAGTTATGTAGATTAATAAAGATATGGGTTTATTGAATGCAGATAGTATAAAAAATATTTAATTAGCATGATTGTTACCAGATTAAAAAATTAAGACCTGAAGGAACATCTCTTTTTAACCAGATAACACCTATACAGGTAACAAATTTGTCCATCTCATCAAAGTCCAGTTCACTTATCTGTTTTATTATATTCCCTCTATGTGCATACATATTAGATTTAACAATAGGACTAGTAGAAGATGGGTAAAGACATGGTGTGATATCTCACTTCAGTACAATTAAGAAAGTGCAATGTTTACGCATCACACCGAAAAATCCCTCTATATCACCATATTACAGTGAACCCTCGTTTATCCGAACACGTCCGTTCCGAACAAAATGTCCGGTTTACCGAATAATCCGGACTAATGAAGCAGAGTTCTTATTCACATTAAGTCATAAACGGTCTGTATGAGCGGTGTATAGTTATAACCCTTTAGCAAACGCCAAATTGTCGACCGTCCCAAATTGAAAGAGTTTGCAGACGACATATCAAAACGTGATGAAATTCAAAGATAATTTTCTGATATGGCAGAAAACATTGTGGGAAAAGGAGAAATTGCTCGTCACGAGCAATTTCTCCTTTACCCACAATGTTTTCAAAAGTCGTCTGCAATAAACTGGTCCAATAATTCCGTTCCCTTACAATTTTGTTCGGATTGCGAGACAGCCGGATAATCGGTGTCCGGATAAACGAGGGTTCACTGTATATATATTTAGAGGAATATAATAAAAGTGCATATTGGTCTCCTTTAACATTTTTTTTTAAATCTATATGGTTAATTCTATAGGTATGTTGCTGCATTCTTTATCTATTTGGTTTTTACATCACATCAAAAATGTCTCAGGTGTTTTGCAAAATTGTTCACAATTCTATGGAGCAATAAACTGAATTTCTTAACCAATCAAAACGCAGCATTGCTCATGAATCATTACTCCGACATCAATTATGTAGAAAAGGCCTAAGCTTCACACAGTATTACTTACCTTGTGACATGCTTGAGTGACAAAGCGATTGCATATTCGGCCACCACAGTTTTACCGGCGGAGGTGTGGGCAGCGACAAACACACTATTATGGTTTTCTAAGTGCAGGATGGCTTGTTTCTGGAAAACATCTGGTTCAAAGGGCCACTGTAAATAAAACATATAACATTAAGTTAACACCTATTTCCCAAATGTGGGATTATGTGACTGATCCAAATTGAAAGCAACAGCAGATCGCTATTATAAATATGTGTAGTGGGGAAAAGTTTCTTTTCATGGCAATTTCTTTTAGATTTTCTGTGCCACTTGAATCATAATGCATCCTTATGGGGTAAAGAATAAATTATTGTAAAAAAAACGAAAATCAATTATGGCATTTTTTGACTGCTCAAAATTCAAAAGAACATCAGACAGCAAAAAAAAAAAACATATATACAGTTTGTGCAATTTCTCCTTTAGTAATAAATATCTTAAAGACTCTGTGTCATTTAAATAAGTCCCTAAGGAATAAATGATTAAATCTATTATACATAAAATTTGACTATTTAACCTATTTCCCACATATGAGATTTTTTTATAATGCTCCAAAGTGAAAAAAACAGCATTGACAAAAAGAAAAGAACTTAAAAAACCATACGCTTTCTGTCTGATTTTGGGTAGGAATCACTGTGTTAAAATTATCAATTACTTCTCATTTTAAGGGCAGCAAATATCAACTTTTGGTAAGTGTTTAATTTGGAGATAAATTCTGATATCTGATTTCACTGATAATTGGATTTGATGATGGTAATATAAAGTCACTCAAAACATGGTATGGATGGAACTAATTACAGTCAAACTTGTGTTAAGAGGCCAGCCTATGGGACAGAGTAAATTGGCTGTTTAAGACAGGTTGGCTGCTTAACACAAATTGATGTACACTTTAAATCTAACAATGGGACTTTCTGTACTGGTTGTTTAAGGCAGGTTGGCTGCTTAAAAGGGTGATTGCTTTACACAATGAGACTGTATATCAAAAGAGCACAAAAAAGCACAGATGAACTACTGACCTTATAAGCCATGTCTGGTATGCGCTTGTAGAAATCGTCCACTGGTGTGTTGATATCCACTTGTACGGACCATTCCTCAGCCACAGGAGGCTTATCAGCAGCTTTAATCTCTTCCGTTCTCGTATCCGAGGAATCTACAAGCTTTTCTAAACTCTCACTCCGTGTAAGCTCTCTTGTCTTGCTTGCTTCTTTCTAAAATAACATTTAGATTTTAACAACTCTTATATTGCTGGAACCAACTCCATAAGGTTTTGGAAAGCAGACTACACAAAAATCTATCTTTAGAAAATTTTCCAACATTCTATGGTTAAGGATGTTTTGACTTAATTAGGGATGGCTCCAATGAATTAAGAATTTCAACCAATTTTTTAAAATGGTAAGTCTCAATATGTCTAGCCAATTTCTATCTGAAAATCCTACTCAACCCCAAACCACAATCAATCAGTAAAATGTATATGTTTGATAAATGAATAATTATTTCATTTAATTCAGCCTGATACTCCCAAATTACTTACTCAAAACCCTTTACAATCTGTGATTTGTAAAATTCTGTGAGATGGCCAATTTAACCCTTATAGTGACGGAACTTACTTCATGCTCATGCAAACAGGTTATATCGAGGTAGGCCGCGTAGAAAATTGGTTGCTGGCCTGTGATCTAACCTGTTTGCTAATCTGAGTATCTTCCTTAAACAAAATTAAGCAGATATTCATGGTTTTGGAAAGCAAACTACACAAAAATCTGTTTTTTGAAAGTTACCAAGCATCCTGTTGAGAGATAAGAAAGAAGTTGACAGGGAAATACCACTCAAATTATTATCTCTAACAATAAAAAAACAAACTGTGATAACTTACAGGTTTATTTTCTTCAGAGCTCTTCTCTTCTTCCTCTTCATCTCCAAGGTCAAATTCTTCAAGGTCATCATTCAAGGTCATTATATCTGCCAAGGTCATGACCTTGGGCTGCTCCTGGGATGAGTCTGTTTGTTTTAGAGCATTCTGGGATTTTTCTTCTTGGGAATCAAACTTCATTCCTTCTGCTAAACCAGGGGCAACCTCCAAAAGATCTGAAGATGTATTTTGTTCCTTGTACTGTGCAAATGGCATAAAAGACCTTGTCTTTTACATTAAATAAAACATTCTTTAATTTCATCATTCATTTTGATGTATGTTTTGACACAAAAAAACAAAGGATTAAAGATGTCTTTGTGATAAAAGGAAAAATTGCTTCTTTAACTTGTCAACCTGGTTGTCCATAGGAATTCTGTTATTCAACATAGAAGTCATATTTCCAACCTGATGTCGGGCCATTAAATAGATAATACCTTATTGTGATGTAAGAAAATCCTTATCAATTAATCAAGAGTACCTGTTTCTCATTCAATCAGTGCAACAATCATGTCAACAAGTTTTTAAAAGCAATAATACCTATGCAAATGTAAGATAAATGAGATGAATTGAGACAATTTTAAAACTTATGGAATTATATGGTATGGACTCTCAGATAGAAGCATTCGTAATATCGTAAGAAAGAATTAAACCTTGAGGTAACACCTCACAAAATACAATTTTCCTTGTACAGTGATGTCTCGTTAATCCGAACACGTCCGTTCCCAACAATATTTCCGGATGACCGAATCATCCGGACTAATGAAGCAGACCATGTTCCTATACACATTAAGACATAAACGGTCTGTATACACGTGTATACTTATAACCCTTGAGGAAACGCCAAATTGTCGACCGTCCCAAATTGAACGAGTTTGCAGACGACATTTCAAAACGTGATGAAATTCACAAATAATCTTTCTGATATGGCAGAAAACATTGTGGGAAAAGGAGAAATTGCTTGTCGAGAGCAATTTCTCCTTTAACCACAATGTTTTTAAAAGTCGTCTGCAACAAACTGGTCAAATTATTCCGTTCCCTTACAATTACGAGACATCCGGATAATCGGGGTCTTGATAAACGAGGCTGCACTGTACAAGCATAGCTCTAAAAGCTCACTTGATTCAAAGTTGAAGTTCTCTGTTTCTGTGCTTATCAGAAGTTCATCTATTTCTGGCTCGTCCTGTCCCCCTGGGATAAAAGGGTTCAACGAAAACATGTTAAATACTCAAGTTTTAAAGGTTAAACAAAATTCTGCATTATCTTTTTTGCTGCTGATTTGCTCATGGAACAAACTTCTCAGCGCCACATTTATAGTGGGTGATTTTCACATAATAGTCTGTGTAAAGGGAAATCCATTGGTGTACTGAATTGTCGATAGGAAGAAAGGCATTCTTCCGATTGCTTCCTGAACCAAGAGAGCGACAGCGATGAATTGACCTTTTTTCACTTTGATTATTCACAATGCTTGGTGAGTGTGAATAGGGCTTAAACCATTACCAAACAATAATGACATTTAACCACTTTGTTGCAGACGATTTTAAAAAACATTGAGGGAAAAAAGAAATTTTTCCTTTCCAACAATGTTTTCTGCCCTATGAGAAGATTATTTTCCAATTTCATCACATTTTCAAATGTCGTCGGCATTCTCTTTCAATTTGGGACAGTTGAAAAATTGCCATTTGGGAAAGGGTTGATGTTGCTTTCACCAGTATCGAAGTCATGTCGGGCATATATGATTTTCTTTTACCCCAAAATCCTCTTTTTGCATGGATGGTATTGGAGGAGTTACTTTAAAAGTGTTCTGGTTTTAAAGACGTCTTATATAGGAAAGGTGCCTTTTACAGGCTCCTGTAATAAAAAGCAAAAGAAAAAAGCACTTTGAGCACTCAATTGGTTAGAGGTAGGGCAACAGTGGTGCAGAGGTAGAGCATTAGCCTCTAGTATTGAGGGTCCTGGATTTGATCCTTGTTAGACGAGGAGAAAAGTGCAAGGACTAGCTCTAAAATCAGCGAAAAAACTGGTTTAGTATCCAGGAAGCAGCCATTGAGAGTGAATTCAATTAGCTCCTAGCTTCCGCTACAATCTA
The DNA here is from genome assembly GCA_947846245.1 of Cerastoderma edule. Lineage (NCBI taxonomy): Eukaryota > Metazoa > Mollusca > Bivalvia > Cardiida > Cardiidae > Cerastoderma > Cerastoderma edule. Next base: position 27,884,475 of record OX401418.1, read on the forward strand.
TGTAAAGTATTTAAGTTCAAACTTACCTGGCCAGAAAGGGAAATTAAGCGTGCTGCCCTTCACATTATTTGTCGTGCTTGGATCTGGAGCCCTCTTCAGGGACAGGGAGTTTTGTGCCGTTTTCCCTAGTCCACCACACAGCTCCTGAACAAATATATGTCAAGAAAAATGCAATCCCTTGTTGAACCCCTTACACCACGAAACACCACTTAATGTATGGCCTACATAAGACTTGAGAAACCACTGTGACAAAGAATGAATTGTCTACCCTGGCCTATGATACTTCAGGTTACTTCTGCTATTTAACGCTAAACTCTGCCTTCACATAAATTATTGGTCTGGATTTCAGCCCGTTTCCAAGCAAATCCTAGTGATATATGTGTTTTACCAGACTTTAATTGAAATCTTTAAATGATTTTTTATTTTGAAACATAAAGGTAAACGCATCGCAAGACACATTATCAGATAAAAAGAAGACATATGAATATAGGTTATTATGTCTGATCTGAATCTTTCGAAGAAAAAAAAAACTTCTTGCATTCTATATATACATATATATGATGACAATGTCTAATGTAGTGAAACATGACATTGACCACTGAAAAAGATGGAAATATTTCTATCCAGGGGTGGCGAAATCTCAAAAAAATCACTTGTCCACGGACAAGTGATTTGAAAATATCACTTGTCCGTACCCAAAGTGCACTTGTCCGTATATTGAGTCAGGGATAGAAATTAACTTTAAATAAATATAAAACAGATGGCATTTATATTAACAGTATTTAATATAACCCATAAGAAAATGAAACAACACCTAACTTCAGTAGCTGTAAGGGTGTCTTTTCTAGTCACGATGCTTCCTTTGTGCAGGGCTCCCTTCTGGTCGGCAATAAACGGGAACTGAAGGCAGACCCTGCAAGTCGCGATTCCTTCGTCGTCATTTTTGAGCCCTTCAAATTCCCGCAGCCAAGTGTCTTCGAAGGATCTTACCCGTTTATTCTTGTCATACTTTTTGTCGTAGTCAATTTTAGATTTTTTGGGAGGCGGAAGTTCGCCTGCGCTCTTAGATTTGGAACTAGCTGAGGGTGATTTGATAAAAAAACGATCCATCGTCTGCTTTCTCGAGATGCGAAAATATGTTAGATTTAAGCAGACAATAACAGTAACTATGACTCGACCAGAATGAAATTTAGTAAGAGTTGCGTCCCTTCTCCCGCATTTGGTCTGATACCGCGACAATCAGATCGATATTTAGACCTAACCATACGGACATATGTAAACATTCGCTTTCTAACGCATTCATTGAAAAGTCAATATCGGCTTTGATTATAAGTAAAAACAACGTCGCTAGATTTTTTTTTTGTGACTCAGAAATCTGGATTTTTCACTTGCCCACGGACAACCCAGACGGAATTTTTCACTTGTCCGTTGACAAAAATGTACAACTCGGACAACTTGGACAATTGATTTTGCCACCCCTGCTATCAAATACTAGTTTTTTTGTTTCTTATCAATGGTATCTGTATAAGCCTTCAATTCTGATCTGGTACCAAACCCATATTGGGAAATAGCTTCAGGGCAAGCATTACTGGCTGATGGGATACAAAAGCTTATAACAAATTGCTCTCTTTATGAGGAATGAGTTCTGTGCAGTTTGTCCTAAAGTAGCCACTTAATTCTTACATGAAAAAGCACAAAACTGCTGAGACCTTTTTTAGCTAAAAAACCCAAACTATTTCAGGGTTTTACATTGCATCAACAGAACTTCAGTTATATTGATATACCTGGCCAAATTCAAATGGAAGGATATAAGTGGGAAACAGTGGTGCACAGGTAGAGCAACCACCTCTGGTCGCACGCGTCTATGGTTTGATCCTTGTTAGTCGTAGGCGAAAGTGCCAGACTAGCACACATATAAGAGTAAGCACTGGCCACATATCTAGGAAGCAGTCATAGTGAGTTTGATAAGCTTAAAGCTTCTGTCACAATCAATATAGAATAAAAGTCTAAAACCAAACCAAATAGAACAATACCTCAGTGTATCCCAGAAGCTTTCCTGTGGTTGGATCTCTCTCCACTTGAATGGTGGACTGTACAGGACAAACATCTGTGTGAAGTAGATTTAACGGCTCTGGTACCCGGGGCATAAACCTGAAAGAGTAATTATTTCTACATAGTTTTTACAAAGTGTCAACAATGTTTAGATACATTACAATGTCAAGCTCATAAGCAATTCATTTTGGTGCTTTGTTCACAATGGAGAAAATTTGTAAGGTCAAAATTAAATCTCATTGAAATACAGTTTTTGAATTGATGTTTGATATACGTTGAGAGGTTCTTATGCTGTTTCAATAAAATTTCAATTACGTTACAGCTTCAGTACAAGACTAGGGCCCTGAAGTGTCTAGCCAATTTTGTCAGTGGTGCTTGAGCCTGGGACACCTGAGTGATAAGTCCAACACCTTAACCACTGAAAAGCTCAGGGACATTGAAAAAGAAAATCCCCTCTAGCCAAACTGCAGTGCTTTCTGTGTTACCCAGAATGCTATGTAATGAATGAATGAATGAATGAATGGTGTTTTAAGGCGCATCGACAGCTAAGGTCATTTAGCGCGCATTATGATGATGTGGATGGATGAATATAAAAAATATTAACAGGTTAAAAATGTATTTGTTTAAAGAAAAAATAAATAAGAATTTGTAATTAATGAACAAAAGTAGATAGAAAATTTGTAGCTATGTTTACTGCTTATGCAATAAAGAAAGGTATAAGAATACTTTAGTAAGGCTGTTAGAGGTTAGCCAGAATGCTATGTAGCAATGTAATTACTATCGTCCTAGTGCACCAATCGTAACTACTCGGGTAATCATGTGAGCTGAGAAACACACCTTGGTACCGTTTTACTAACAGTTTACGCTTAAGATTTGCGTAAGTCTAAAACAACAATTCCTATTATTTCAATATTGGACAAAGCAATATTGCAAAGTGACACATCATTGGAATCGTCTCTCCGAGACGCTTCCAATGAAGTGCCACATTGCAACATTGCACTTTCATTGAAGATACTATCCATGTTTATCAATTATGACTTACGCAAACATTTTCCGTAAGTTGTTTAGTAAAACGGGCCCCTTGTACATAAGTGTAGGGCTGACTTGTCTCCAGCTTTTAACACATTTCCTATAAACTTCCATGTTAAGTACATGTAGTTCAATATACAGTCTAACTTGTGTTAAGCAGCCACCCCTTTTAAGCAGCCAACCTGCCTTAAACAACCACTACAGAAAGTCACATTGTTAGATTTATAGTGTACATCAATTTGTGTTAAGCAGCCAACCTGTCTTAAACAGCCAATTTACTCTGTCCCATAGGCTGGTCTCTTAACACAAGTTTGACTGTACATGAAAGTGTTGAACATCATCTTAAATCTTTAATTTTCGTCAGTAACTCATACATAATCCTTAATCAAATTAAATGACTATACAGATTTCACATTCAAGATTTATGTTTGAAAACAAAAGTAAAATGAAAGAAATGTCGCAAAAAACAACATGCTGGCTTCCATATTACTTCAGAGGTTTTTCCATTGGATAAACCCAATGAGTTCTGATTCCCAAGTGCACTAATCCAAAACCAAAGAAAACAAGCATAAAATAATCACTTACTTCTGTGCTCTGTCTACATCGTGGATTGGTAGGGATTCTGGTGATGTAAGAAACTTTTCCAATTCATCTTCGATTGATGGTAAAATTGGAGGTAAACCAAATGGTACCTGATTCAATGAAAATAACAGCAGTAATAGGAATAACAATAGTGATTGTAAAGAGAATCTGACAAACCATCTGATTTGACCTCGCCGACTATAGGGTGGATCTATTTTGCTTCTTTATTTCAGTTACCATGTTTTTCTTTAATTGGTTCAGTCAGTCCTCAATATTGAACCACCAGAAGTAATAAACAAATCCTCTGTTTTTGTGTGTGTTTTTTAAACGCTAAATGTCACTTTATGCAGACATTTAACTTATGACTATTATCTAATTGAAATAGGTATAAAAGTTAAAATTGTTGTATTTCAAATGCACAATGAGTGCCCCTGAATAGGTAAACCAAGCATCGAGTTGGATTCGAATCCCAGCTGTTTCAGTTAGACTTTCACAAGATTCAGCCCTCCTACTGACTGAAACTAAGCCTACAGTTACACCTGCTTGACCAGCACTTATGGGCAGTTAAGTATGGGGTCAACCTCCATCATGGGGTCAACCTCCATCATGGGGTCAACCTCCATCATGGGGTCAACCTCCATCATGGGGTCAACCTCCATCATTATTAAGAGCCTGAATTTTAGAAATCCTCCTCAATTACAAAAATTGAATAATTCAAAATCATAGACATGTAGACAATGATTCAGATAAAGATATGTAGATATCAAATTAAAACAAAACGTTCCAGAAGGTAAGACTCTTTTTAACAAAAGAAAAACAAGCTCAATTGCTTTTATGACTAAATATGGGTTTTTACATTGCATCACCATTACCTCTATCATGTTGCAATGCCTGACTCTTAATGATGGAGGAAGACCCCAATATTCAATCTCAAGGTCTGAACTTGTCAACCTTTATTTCTAAGTTATTTTGCTATGCCTTATTCTTAATGACAGAGGAAGAATCCCCAATACTCAATTTCAAGGTCTGTACTCTAAACACTTGGCCGCAGAGTCCCCTGGGGGCCTCCGTGGCCTAGTGGTTAGAGTACAGAACTTGAAATCACATGGCCCCTCTCCACGTGGGTTCAAAATCTGAGAAGGATATGGATTTTCATGAGAGGCAGTCTCCCGACTGACTTACGGAATGCCGATGGTTTTACCCTCCTTGACCAGCCAAGTTGAGTATGGGGTCTTCCTCCACCATTAAGAGCCGGACATTGCAACATAACTAAAAAAAATGCTAATTCTATATAAAACCAATATTAATGAAATGTAATTAATTACCGTTTTTAGAGGCAACTGTATCTTTTCATTTGTTCTGTCTATCTTTGGAACAATTTCATAATTGCCATTAATTCCACTTTCAACCAGATCGAAGCTGAGGTCAGGCTCCAAAACATCAGATGCCATTTTGGGTCACTGAAAAAGAAAACATGTAACCTTCAATCAGGGATCAGGAAAATGCCAGTTTTGTTGTTTTTGGACCAATTCCGGTTGTACTGGATCGGTTACAAGTTGAGATTTGATGAAAAAATCGGTCCAGATAAAGATGGATATGACACTCTACACACCTAACAATACCTTTAGAATCAAATAATTAATCCTTTAACTGTTATCCATGTGTCAAACAACGCCCGAGACAGGGTTTAAGTAGGAATTTAATTGTAAACAAACAGGCAAGCTTGATTGAGAAGTACATGTGACACCCTTATTCCGCCAAAAGAGATCAAATTAAGCACATTCTGTCCGATGTGTAAAGTTACTTTTAAGGTCGCGAGACACCAAAGAGTTTAAATGTGTAACGTATGATGATTTTGACAGTTTGTTTCCCACGCAGACACAACTCTAATTTTAAAACAACTTTATTGAACATCAGGGGAATCACCAAAGGGACTATTGAAGAGTTTAAAACAAGTAGACCTCAGATCTTGTTTACCTTTCATTGTGAACGGACAATTTCATAATTGATTATTAAAACCAAGAATACAGAAACATGAAGTTTATACTTAAAGTTTCTGTGCATCATAGGATTATTTTTTGAAACTTTTGAAAATAAAGGAATAAAGATTTTTTTTAATATGGGTTTTACATCACATCAACATTATTTTAGTTATGTAGCGATGCCCAACTCTTAATGAAGCAGAAGACCCCATACCCACCGGCCCTAAGGGCTGGTCAAGGCGGGTAAAACCATCAGCATTCCGTAAGTCAGTCGGGAGACTGCCTCTCATTAAAATCCATATCCCTCTCAGGATTTGAACCCACGCGGAGAGGGGCCATGTGATTTCAAGTTCTGCACTCTAACCACTAGGCCGCGGATGCTCCGAATAAAGATTAATTTACCATTTCAGCAGAGAAACCAATAGCATATAAGATGAATTTTGACATTTTTCATTTTATAAAAATCCAATGGAAATTCGACATAATCTAAATGTAATGTCAAGCTAAGAACAACCGGTCATGTGATGCTCACGTGATACTAAGACTACACGCTGAAAACAAAAATGGACGCTGACGCTAGTATCTTCTTAGTTAGGTGTACATCGGCATGTGACAGGCACTTGACAGCCCACATGACGTAACTAATTACCATATAGCTGTAGTAACATACAAAAGTCGAGGCCGTGGGGTTTTCCGTCAATATCTTCATTTATACCGCGATTTTTTTTAATGAATTTTTGTTAGAAGCATAGCTGAATACCATACACAAATTCTACTTTTTACCTATATATATTTAGTGTATGATGCTCAGGATCTAAAATGTATTCCTAATAAAAGGTTTCTTTTAATACCGTTCCATAGGTAAAGCGTTGCATAAAGCATTAACTATGGCTAGATGTATGGAAGAAATTGATAATTTGAACTTTTCCTTTGGTGGTGAGGGGGGACGGATAGGGGTGAAGCAGTATGAAGGGTTTTTCGGCCGATTCTGAGACCGATTGGAATTCGGAGATTTCCTGATCCCTGCTCTCAATTGAAGCAAAGGTTACCAGAAGCTAAACCTTTCCATGTTCACTGTAAATCTAGGCCATTCTTCTGTAGCTGAGTCGGGGAAGGCGAAAGCTTATTTTCATTCATCTGTCCGTAAATGACAAATCTTTTTTCTAAACTTGTCCATATAACGGTTAAATGAAAAGATAAATGCAGAGTTTATAGTCTCCTACCCTAGGCATACAATTACCTCCCCAATCACTCGGTGATAAACAAACTGTTTGTAAACATATGGTGTAAATGCAGCCACAGCACATTGGTTAATCTAACAGATACCCATTTATACACCTTGGTAAAGAGGAATAACATGGGATGCAATATTTGCCCAGAAAAATCTGGCCAGGATTCGAATCCAGGATCAGCTCCTATCCCGAAGCTGACACCCTACCACTGGACAACAGTTCCCACAAGTAAATGTAAATTTCAGTGAAAAATTTACTTGTCTACTAAGGCTTTTGGACAAGCTTATTTGGCCATCAATGACCGATAAGAACTAATGGTAATTTGTACAAGTCTTATAATTGCTAGAGAAGACCCAGCATCAATCAGCAAGAGTTTGCGGAGTGTGGAGTGTACTGGTGCCAGATACTATGGGGATATTCTGTGGTATAATGTTTAGCTTTGGGACTAGAGACCTGGGTTTGATCCTCGGTGGTGATCATCTATTTCACCTTTGCAAGACACATTTTCAAACCTAGTATGGTTAGGACATCTAGGGAACATGTACTATTGCGTTCATTAATGAAAAACAAAAATAACTTAGTGACAGTAGTCTTGATGAGGGGTGTTCGAATGTTGTTTGATTTCAAAAAGCGTACACAAATTTCACAATAATTTAAATAATTTGAAACTGACATTTTCTGAAAACAACAGAAAGTGACAAAATGTCAAAAATCAATCTACAAAGTGAATCGATTCAGTATATCGAAGTTTGTGGAGTGAAAATTTAAGTCCGTTTTTGCAGCATGTTGAAGAAAAATTCCATGCAAGTAAAAAGCCTAAACCTTACTGTATTAATATCACACATATTGCTCAAAGAGTTCTAAATCTAAAACAGCACAGCATTCAAATGATCATGTAAATGTTAAATTCTCTTCATAAACGAATCTGTGGACGCTGGACAAAACTGAAAGTTGATGAAACACGAAAACCAATAACAATTACAGAAATCTCTCCAACTCAAAAATTTACAATGTCATGCGTTAATGTTGTTGTCAAGCATTTGTAAATATAGCATCTGGGTCCTTAATCCGAGTGCATCCATCAACAGTAGGAATTTAGTTATCTATTTATTTTTCAAACTTACACTTTGGTGATACGTCAAATGTCGGCTCCAAAAACGAAACTGTTCGCTAATATCAGCGGCGGTTACCGAAGCATTTCGGCAACTTTCGGTATTATTCGTAATCTCATCGGTAAGCAATCCGGCCGGATGGATTCGGGGTTTTACGCAGGTTCAACTATATTTGTTTTATTTAAACGGTAGCGAGTGCACCTGTTTATGATAGGACAATTAAAATAGGTCCAATATTTTAACGACTTGTGGTCAAATCGGCTCGAAAATCGATCTGAACATACCTGGAAAGGGATGGATGACCATTGTAGATGTCGCCATATTTAATAAGGAGATGGTTATGTGACATATGTGGTTCCTGTAATCAACCTCATAAATGTAGATCACTCTTACGACTTTGGTCAGATACAGACACAATGTATTTTATCAAAATGTTTGTACCAACCAGTAGGTACGGTCTCTAAAATGGTATTTTTGATTCGCTTGTCCGTGAAGATAACCTCTCCACCTTCTTTAAAGATAAACTTGTCCGATACAGATTTGGGACTAGCTGGGCAATACGGGAAATTGAATTTGTCATCCTTTACAAGTATAAGGTGTTAAAGTAAAAGTTTTCAATGGGTATTCTTGTTGCAAAATTACATCAAGGTTCAAGGAAATGAAGTATTGTACCATTGTTTATTTGTCAAGATGTAGATCAACATGTTTCGGATTGAATTGCTCCCCGTAACTGTAATCTTGATATTGTAGATGATTTTGCGATCTAAAAGCGAGTAAGTAGTATAGAATAAAATAAAATTGCTGGATTGACGCTAATGATGCTCGCGAAATGACTGCACGATATAACTTGAAACAGGATGAAAAAAACATTCAAATTCAAGGCAAACAGAGCGTCTCGGATGCCATGTGCAAGTCACAACTCGGCCAGATTATAACGTGTTAAAAGAGTTGCTTAGATGCTTTGACGCTTCCTATATTAATTTTACTTTCAGTTGCTTTTTCAATTGTTTGTCAAACGTCAATTCGAAAACTGTATTGTTTCAACGACAATTTCGACATTTTCGTTTGACTTTCAAATTTTATTTTCTGTGAGCAAGAACGTTTAAGAAACAAATACGACAAGTTAATCATGGTGGGCGATGAACAGAAGTTTACTTACATATAAATTACTGAGCTATGATTATTTCGTTATGTACAAAAGAGGAATCGCACTGAAAAAAGCAACACACAGAAATACATTTTTGTAATTGTTTTCTATCCTTGTATTGGAAACGTTAAACTTCATTTATACAAACATATTGTTTTATGCACGTATCTTAATAATTCACAGAGTATTCAATCTATCTTAATCAGTCACCAAGAAAATTTGACAGTTAAACTATATGACCGACAGCCGCTGCATATAAAACTATGAAAGAATTAGCACTGAAGTTTCGGCTCATTTGCCGGGTTTTTTCATTAAACCAGGAAGTTAGGTCGCAGAAGTCGTGGCATGAATAGAGCCTCGATTTTCCACGAGTACCTTTACGGATCAACCTTGTTCGGTTGATGTTGTCCGAGGTTTCCGCATAGGAAGCCCAGCCTTCCCAGGTCCGAGAATTGCGATTTTGTACAAATGGTTTGAAGGTTTGTTTTGTGTTTGCCTTAGTTCTGAACAATTACTCATTCATAAACAGATATCACCTGTGTCAAAACCAAAAACTACATATTCCTTTTTTGTATCAAAAAGCTAGTTTTTTAAGTCGTATAATTATGTATTCCAACTACCCAGAATACCATTGAGGTAAGCCATTATTTTCTGACCTTTGTTATGGTTCGCACTGTCTCCACCCTGCAATCTTTCACTCAAACCACTGTTTGTGTTAACAGGCCCCGAGGTT
>OX401418.1:27894843-27919843 GCA_947846245.1 Cerastoderma edule
TATACCCTTTGTAATGGATTGCGTTTTCGGCAAGCGTAACCGCAAAAAAACGGAAAATTTAAGCTGGTACAAGTACAGTATAATTTGTTCACTTAACACGTATAAAGTTTCTTCATAAGATCAACATATTACAATCGTCTAGGCATTGATGTAAAAAAAAATGTGCGCAAAAATGATAAAACTGATTTAAAGTTCAGTAATCTAACCATTAAGTAATGGCGGCCCCATTTGAAACAGTTTGAGAGAATACTCTTGATAGGCAGATTCCCCTTTTTTGTTGCAGATATATTAATGTATTTGTATAGTTTGTGGAAATTCTATACAAAACTACTTTTATTTCATGTTTCTATTGATATTATTAGATTTGTTAATTATCGTTAACAGAAGTAGGGTTCAGTATGCAGTCAAGTGTGTAGTAAAATCACATACCGATTGACGGGGGGATTTAATTGGTTTAAGTTTTTAGCAATGACTGGAAAGAAATATTGAATATCAGGTAAAGTGGTGTACATTTCATTAAAAAGCTCATTTGGGACAGAGTGAATAAGCAAATGACTATTTATGAAATATATGTGGTAAAAGATATTTTGTTTCTTTATTTCTCATAGGATACTCATACCCCTGGGGTTGTACGAGGTTTCGTTGATTTCTTCTTCGACGAACAAGCAAGGGACATGAAAGAAGGTGGAGAGGTTATCTTCACGGACAAGCTAATCAAAAATACCATTTTAGAGACCGTACATACTGGTTGGTACAAACATTTTGATAAAATACATTGTGTCTGTATCTGACCAAAGTCCTAAGAGTGATCAACCTTTATGAGATTGATTACAGGAACCACATATGTCACATAACCATCTCCTTATAAACGAAAATGGTGTTTAAATATGGTGACATCCACAATGGTCATCCACTTCCGCTGTATTCGAAAAGAAAACAAAATTTTGTTCAATTCAATTGGTCAGAATTCAACACAAGAAAGCATTATTTCCTAAGTTACTTACTTAACCTTTCTAGGTAAGGAAAATTCCATTCAAATTTCATCCAAATATGGATGAAAATATTGTGGGCCATTGATCGATGCAACAAACTATAAAGTATAATACAAGTATATTGAAATATGCTTTATACAACGTCTGAGCACTGAAACCTCTAGTCATGCATTTCTTAGACAAAGCCAAGAAACGGAGTGTTTATTGTAGCGGCTAAGCAGCACAGTGACATTGGTTGAAGATAAAGGAACACTAAGCTTATCTGTAAATGCCGCGTAATCCTACCTAATTGTTCAAAAAATGTATTCTTGAGCGTATTGGTAAGAAGCTGTATTGTAAATAAGCTGTATAGTAATGCTAGATTTAAGACATGTAATCTTTTTTCATTTGTCAACAATAAATATACTTAACGTATAAATAAACCCATGGTATAATACAAATAATGGCAAATAGCAAAGAAAGTGTTTTGAAGTAAGAGTAGCAATGTCTTAAAAAGTAAAGACAACTCAGTCCTGTGTTTTTTCTATTGATATCAATTAGCACTATGGGTTTGTCCAAGAGACCATGCTACTAATTGAACTTTGTAAGCCATTTCATCCAACTGTCGCCATAAACGCAAGGCTTCAAATTCATGTTTGGCAGTGCGTATTTCTCTTTAGTTATGACTAACAGCCCATCAATGCTTGTATGATTATATTCCAGCCATCCTATCAAGCCTGAGTTATCTTTCAAATACATTCCTATGTCTGTTAAACAACCCTGAATGCCAAGAAAGAATACAGAAAGAACTTGACGAGGTCATAGGTACTGATAGGGATCCAACCATCGAATACAGAGTGAAATGTTCGTACCTGGGAGCCACAATACTTGAGACTTCAAGATACATACCTATAGGGCCACTTGGCTTGGCCCACCGCTGCTCGTCTGATATTGAGTTTCAAGGATACCATGTTCCAGTAGGAAGCTATGTATGTATTAAACTCCTATGGCAATGTTAGACGCAATATTTTCCGCTCCACACTACTTACTACAATCGCATAATGTAGTTCAATTATGAAAATCTTTATCTTAAAAAAATGACAACTTGCTTCACTGTAATGTTTTTCTAGTCAATTGACTTCCTCGGCCATTTCTTAAAATAATATCTACCGACTTGTTACGGGGATTGCCGAGTAGATACGATTGCAATATAATGTCAGGGGTGTTCTGGGATAAACCCGATGAGTTCAGTTTGTCAGGCTATGTGAAGATGTAAGTTTATACCCCCCATATAAACAACTCACTACCATTTAATTAAGTCCTACTCAAGTGCAAAAGCCAGTAATACATTCATCCATACGTACAAAGTAAACAATACCCACATGCAATCACATTCAACCATCCTAGAATAGCAAGTCGCCCCATTCACGTTGTAACATATCAAATGAGCAGTCAGACCATATATTGTGTTCAAATATAATATAATCTTTTTACTTCATGAAGTAGACGAACCCGTGGCCGTGGCAGCATGGTAGTTGTCACTTATAGTCTAGATCAACACTATTGATTTCCACGTGAGATCGAGACCTGGCCTATCCATCCGGCCGGATTTCCCCCCAGGTGCACTCGCTACCGTTTAAATGAAACAAATATTGCTTAAACTGCGTAAAAACCCGAATCCATCCGGCCGGATTGCTTACCGATGAGATTACAAATAATACCGAAAGTTGCCGAAATGCTTCGGTAACCGCCGCTGATAGTAGCGAACAGTTTCGTTTTTGGAACCGACATTTGACGTATCACCAAAGTGTAAGTTTGAAAAATAAATAGATAATTAAATTCCTACTGTTGATGGATGCACTCGGATTAAGGACACAGATGCTATATTTACAAATGCTTGACAACAACATTAACGCATGACATTGTAAATTTTTGAGTTCGAGAGATTCCTGTAATTGTTATTGGTTTTCGTGTTTCATCAACTTTCAGTTTTGTCCAGCGTCCACAGATTCGTTTATGAAGAGAATTTAACTTTAACATGATCACTTGAATGCTGTGCTGTTTTAGATTTAGAACTCTTTGAGCAATATGTGTGATATTAATACAGTAAAGTTTAGACTTTTTACTTGCATGGAATTTTTCTTCAGCATGCTGCAAAAACGGACTTAAATACTCACTCCACAAACTTCGATATACTGAATCGATTCACTTTGTAGATTGATTTTTGACATTTTGTCACTTTCTGTTGTTTTCAGCAAATGTCAGTTTCAAAACATTTAAATTATTGTGAAATTTGTATATGCTTTTTGAAATCAAACAACATAATTCGGACACCCCTCATCAAGCCAAGTGTCACTGAGTTATTTTTGTTTTTCCATTAATGAACGCAATAGTACATGTTCCCTAGATGTCATACGCATACTAGGTTTGAAAATGTGTCTTGCAAAGGTGAAATAGATGATCACCACCGAGGATCAAACCAAGGTCTCTAGTCCCAAAGCAAAACATTATACCACAGAATATCCCCATAGTATCCGACACCAGTACACTCCACAATAAAAAAACAACAACTCTTGCTGATTGATGCTGGGTCTTCTGTAGCAATTATAAGACTTGTACAAATTACCATTAGTTCTTATCGGTCATTGATGGCAAAATAAGCTTGTCCAAAAGCCTTAGTAGACAAGTAAATTTTTCACTGAAATTTACATTTACTTGTGGGAACTGTTGTCCAGTGGTAGGGTGTCAGCTTCGGGATAGGGGCTGATCCTGGATTCGAATCCTGGCCGGATTTTTCTGGGCAAATATTGCATCCCATGTTATTCCTCTTTACCAAGGTGTATAAATGGGTATCTGTTAGATTAACCAATGTGCTGTGGCTGCATTTACACCATATGTTTACAAACAGTTTGTTTATCACCCAGTGATTGGGGAGGTAATTGTAAAGTCACCTGAGTTATGCTAAGTATGCCTAGCGTAGGAGACTATAAACTCTGCCTTAACCTTTTCACATAACCGTTATATGGACAAGTTCAGAAAAAAAGATTTGTCATTTACGGACAGATGAATGAAAATAAGCTTTCGCCTTCCCCGACTCAGCTACAGAAGAATGGCCTAGATTTACAGTGTACATGGAAATGTTAAGCTTCTGGTAACCTTTGCTTCAATTGAGAGCAGGGATCAGGAAATCTCCGAATCCCAATCGGTCCCAGAATCGGCCGAAAAACCCTTCATACTTCTTCACCCCTATCCCTCCCCCCTCACCGCCAAAGGAAAAGTTCAAATTTCAATTCCTTCCATACATCTAGCCATAGGTAATGCTTTATGCAACGCTTTACCTATGGAACGATATTAAAGCAAACCTTTTATTAGGAATACATTTTAGATCCTGAGCATCATACACTAAATATATATAGGTAAAAAGTAGAATTTGTGTATGGTATTCAGCTAACAAAAAATCATTAAAAAGAATCGCGGTATAAATGAAGATATTGACGGAAACCCCCACGGCCTCGACTTTTGTATGTTACTACAGCTATATGGTAATTAGTTACGTCACGTGGGCTGTTAAGTGCCTGTCACATGCCGATGTACACCTAACTAAGAAGATACTAGCGTCAGCGTCCATTTTTGTTTTCAGCGTGTAGTCTTAGTATCACGTGAGCATCACGTGACCGGTTGTTCTTAGCTTGACATTACATTTAGATTATGTCCAATATCCCTTGGATTTTTATAAAATGAAAAATGTCAAAATTCATCTTATATGCTATTGGTTTCTCTGCTGAAATGGTAAATTAATCTTTATTCGGGGCATCCTAGTGGTTAGAGTACAGAACTTGAAATCACATGGCCCCTCTCCGCATGGGTTCAAATCCTGAGAGGGATATGGATTTTAATGAGAGGCAGTCTCCCGACTGACTTACGGAATGCTGATGGTTTTACCCTCCTATGGGCAGTTGAGTATGGGGTCTTCCTCCATCATTAAGAGTCGGGCATCGCTACATTACCAAAATAATATTGATGTGATGTAAAACCCATATTAAAAAAAAATCTTTATTCCTTTATTTTCAAAAGTTTCAAAAAATAATCCTATGTTGCACAGAAACTTTAAGTATAAACTTCATGTTTCTGTATTCTTGGTTCAATTATGAAATTATCCGTTCACAATGAAAGGTAAACAAGATCTGAGGTCTACTTGTTTTAAACTCTTCAATAGTCCCTTTGGTGATTCCCCTGATGTCCAATAAAGTTGTTTTAAAAGGTGAGTTGTGTCTGCGTGGGAAACAAACTGTCAAAATCATCATACGTTACACATTTAAACTCTTTGGTGTCTCGCGACCTAAAAAGTAACTTTACACATCTGACAGAATGTGCTTAATTTGATCTCTTTTGACGGAATAAGGGTGTCACGTGTACTTCTCAATCAAGCTTGCCTGTTTGTTTACAATTAAATTCATACTTAAACCCTGCCTCGGGCGTTGTTTGACACATGGATAACAGTTAAAGGATTAATCATTTGATTCTAAAGCTATTGTTAGGTGTGTAGAGTGTCATATCCATTTATTATCTGGACCGATTTTTTCATCAAATCTCAACTTGTAACCGATCCAGTACAACCGGAATTGGTCCAAAACCAACAAAACTGGCATTTTCCTGATCCCTGATTGAGAGTTACATGTTTTCTTTTTCAGTGACCCAAAATGGCATCTGATGTTTTGGAGCCTGACCTCAGCTTCGATCTGGTTGAAAGTGGAATTAATGGCAATTCTGAAATTGTTCCAAAGATAGACAGAACAAATGAAAAGATACAGTTGCCTCTAAAAACGGTAATTAATTACATTTCATTAATATTGGTTTTATATAGAATTAGCATTTGTTTGAGTTATGTTGCAATGACAGACTTTTAATGATGGAGGAAGACCCCATACTCAACTTGGCTGGTCAAGGAGGGTAGAACCATCGGCATTCCGTAAGTCAGTCGGGAGACTGCCTCTCATGAAAATCCATATCCCTCTCCGAATTTGAACCCACGTGGAGAGGGGCCATGTGATTTCAAGTTCTGTACTCTAACCACTAGGCCACGGAGGCCCCCAGGGGCCTCTGTGGCCAAGTGTTTAGAGTACAGACCTTGAAATTGAGTATTGGGGATTCTTCCTTTGTCATTAAGAATAAGGCATAGCAAAATAACTTAAAATTAAAGGTTGACAAGTTCAGACCTTGAGATTGAATATTGGGGTCTTCCTCCATCATTAAGAGTCAGGCATTGCAACATGATAGAGGTAATGGTGATGCAATGTAAAAACCCATATTTAGTCATAAAAGCAATTGAGCTTTTTTTTCTTTTGTTAAAAAGAGTCTTACCTTCTGGAAGGTTTTGTTTTAATTTGATATCTACATATCTTTATCTGAATCATTGTCTACATGTCTATGATTTTGAATTATTCAATTTTTGTAATTGTGGAGGATTTCTAAAATTCAGGCTCTTAATAATGATGGAGGTTGACCCCATGATGGAGGTTGACCCCATACTTAACTGCCCATAAGTGCTGGTCAAGCAGGTGTTACTGTAGGCTTTGTTTCAGTCAGTAGGAGGGCTGAATCTTGTGAAAGTCTAACTGAAACAGCTGGGATTCGAATCCAACTCGATGCTTGGTTTACCTATTCAAGGGCACTCATTGTGCATTTGAAATACAACAATTTTAACTTTTATACCTATTTCAATTAGATAAAAGTCATAAGTTAAATGTCTGCAAAAGTGACATTTAGCGTTTAAAAAACACACACAAAAACAGAGGATTTGTTTATTACTTTTGGTGGTTCAATATTGAGGACTGATTGAACCAATTAAAGAAAAACATGGTAACTGAAATGAAGGAGCAAAATAGATCCACCCTATAGTCGGCGAGGTCAAATCAGATGGTTTGTCAGATTCTCCTTACAATCACTATTGTTATTCCTATTACTGTTGTTATTTTCATTGAATCAGGTACCATTTGGTGTACCTCCAATTTTACCATCAATCGAAGATGAATTGGAAAAGTTTCTCACATCACCAGAATCTCTACCAATCCACGATGTAGACAGAACACAGAAGTAAGTGATTATTTTATGCTTGTTTTCTTTGGTTTTGGATTAGTGCACTTGGGAATCAGAACTCATTGGGTTTATCCAATGGAAAAACCTCTGAAGTAATATGGAAGCCACCATATTGTTTTTTGCGACATTTCTTTCATTTTACTTTTGTTTTCAAAAATAAATCTTAAATGTGAAATCTGTATAGTCATTTAATTTGATTGAGGATTATGTATGAGTTACTGACGAAAATTAAAGATTTAAGATGATGTTCAGCACTTTCATGTACAGTCAAACTTGTGTTAAGAGGCCAGCCTATGGGACAGAGTAAATTGGCTGTTTAAGACAGGTTGGCTGCTTAACACAAATTGATGTACACTATAAATCTAACAATGTGACTTTCTGTAGTGGTTGTTTAAGGCAGGTTGGCTGCTTAAAAGGGTGGCTGCTTAACACAAGTTAGATTGTATATTGAACTACTTAACATGGAAGTTTATAGGAAATGTGTTAAAAGCTGGAGACGAGTCAGCCCTACACTTATGTACAAGGGGCCCGTTTTACTAAACAACTTACGGAAAATGTTTGCGTAAGTCATAATTGATAAACATGGATAGTATCTTCAATGAAAGTGCAATTTTGCAATGTGGCACTTCATTGGAAGCGTCTCAGACTTACGCAAATCTTAAGCGTAAACTGTTTAGTAAAACGGTACCAAGGTGTGTTTCTCAGCTCACATGATTACCCGAGTAGTTACGATTGGTGCACTAGGACGATAGTAATTACATAGCTACATAGCATTCTGGCTAACCTCCAACAGCCTTACTAAAGTATTCTTATACCTTTCTTTATTGCATAAGCAGTAAACATAGCTACAAATTTTCTATCTACTTTTGTTCATTAATTACAAATTCTTATTTATTTTTTCTTTAAACAAATACATTTTAACCTGTTAATATTTTTTATATCCATCCATCCACATCATCATAATGCGCGCTAAATGACCTTAGCTGTCGATGCGCCTTAAAACACCATTCATTCATTCATTCATTCATTACATAGCATTCTGGGTAACACAGAAAGCACTGCAGTTTGGCTAGAGGGGATTTTCTTTTTCAATGTCCCTGAGCTTTTCAGTGGTTAAGGTGTTGGACTTATCACTCAGGTGTCCCAGGCTCAAGCACCACTGACAAAATTGGCTAGACACTTCAGGGCCCTAGTCTTGTACTGAAGCTGTAACGTAATTGAAATTTTATTGAAACAGCATAAGTACCTCTCAACGTATATCAAACATCAATTCAAAAACTGTATTTCAATGAGATTTAATTTTGACCTTACAAATTTTCTCCATTGTGAACAAAGCACCAAAATATGAATTGCTTATGAGCTTGACATTGTTATGTATCTAAACATTGTTGACACTTTGTAAAAACTATGTAGATATAATTACTCTTTCAGGTATATGCCCCGGGTACCAGAGCCGTTAAGTCTACTTCACACAGATGTTTGTCCTGTTCAGTCCACCATTCAAGTGGAGAGAGATCCAACCACAGGAAAGCTTCTGGGATACACTGAGGTATTGTTCTATTTGGTTTGGTTTTAGACTTTTATTCTATATTGATTGTGACAGAAGCTTTAAGCTTATCAAACTCACTATGACTGCTTCCTAGATATGTGGCCAGTGCTTACTCCGATATGTGTGCTAGTCTGGCACTTTCACCTACGACTAACAAGGATCAAACCCGAGACGCGTGCGACCAGAGGTGGTTGCTCTACCTGTGCACCACTGTTTCCCACTTATATCCTTCCATTTGAATTTGGCCAGGTATATCAATATAACTGAAGTTCTGTTGATGCAATGTAAAGCCCTGAAATAGTTTGGGTTTTTTAGCTAAAAAAGGTCTCAGCAGTTTTGTGCTTTTTCATGTAAGAATTAAGTGGCTTCTTTAGGACAAACTACACAGAACTCATTCCTCATGAAGAGAGCAATTTGTTATAAGCTTTTGTATCCCATCAGCCAGTAATGCTTGCCCTGAAGCTATTTACCAATATGGGTTTGGTACGAGATCAGAATTGAAGGCTTATACAGATACCATTGATAAGAAACAAAAAAAAACTAGTATTTGATAGCAGGGGTGGCAAAATCAATTGTCCAAGTTGTCCGAGTCGTACATTTTTGTCAACGGACAAGTGAAAAATTCCGTCTGGGTTGGCCGCGGGCAAGTGAAAAATCCAGATTTCTGAGTCCCCCAAAAAAAATAATCTAGCAACGTTGTTTTTACTTATAATCAAAGCCGATATTGACTTTTCAATGAATGCGTTAGAAAGCGAATGTTTACATATGTCCGTATGGTTAGGTCTAAATATCGATCTGATTGTCGCTGTATCAGACCAAACGCGGGAGAAGGGACGCAACTCTTACTAAATTTCATTCTGGTCGAGTCATAGTTACTGTTATTGTCTGCTAAAATCTAACATATTTTCGCGTCTTGAGAAAGCAGACGATGGATCGTTTTTTGATCAAATCACCCTCGGCTAGTTCCAAATCTAAGAGAGCAGGCGAACTTCCACCTCCCAAAAAATCTAAAATTGACTACGACAAAAAGTATGACAAGAATAAACGGGTAAGATCCTTCAAAGACACTTGGCTGCCGGAATTTGAAGGGCTCAAAGTTGACGACGAAGGAATCGCGACTTGCAGGGTCTGCCTTCAGTTCCCGTTAATTGCCGACCAGAAGGGAGCCCTGCAGCAAGGAAGCATCGTGACTAGAAAAGACACCCTTACAGCTACTGAAGTTAGGTGTTGTTTCATTTTCTTATGGGTTATATTAAATACTGTTAATATAAATGTCATCTGTTTTATATTTATTTCACTGCGGACAATCTGGTTTGAAAAGTTAATTTCTATCCCTGACTCAATATACGGACAAGTGCACTTTGGGTACGGACAAGTGATATTTTCAAATCACTTGTCCGTGGACAAGTGATTTTTTTCGAGATTTCGCCACCCCTGGATAAAAATATTTCCATCTTTCTCAGTGGTTAATGTCATGTTTCACTACATTAGACATTGTCATCATGTATATGTATATATAGAATGCAAGAAGTTTTTTTTCTTTAAAAGATTCAGATCAGACATAATAACCTATATTCATATGTCTTCTTTTTATCTGATAATGTGTCTTGTGATGCTTTTACCGTTATGATTTCAAAATAGAAAATCATTTAAAGAATGAAATCAAAGTCTGGTAAAACACATATATCACTAGGGTTTGCTTGGAAATGGGCTGAAATCCAGACCAATAATTTATGTGAAGGCAGAGTTTAGCGTTAAATAGCAGAAGTAACCAGACGTATCATAGGCCAGGGTAGACAATTCATTCTTTGTCACAGTGGAAAACACATATATCACTAGGGTTTGCTTGGAAACGGGCTGAAATTCAAACCAATATTTTATGTGAAGGCAGAGTTTAGCGTTAAATAGCAGAAGTAACCAGAAGTATCATAGGCCAGGGTAGACAATTCATTCTCTGTCACAGTGGTTTCTCAAGTCTTATGTAGGCCATACATTAAATGGTGTTTCGTGGTGTAAGGGGTTCAACAAGGGATTGCATTTTCTTGACATATATTTGTTCAGGAGCTGTGTGGTGGACTAGGGAAAACGGCACAAAACTCCCTGTCCCTGAAGAGGGCTCCAGATCCAAGCGCGACAAATAATGTGAAGGGCAGCAGGCTTAATTTCCATTTCTGGCCAGGTAAGTTTAAACTTAAATACTTTACATAGATTGTACCGGAAGCTTGGAGCTAATTGAATTCACTCTCAATGGCTGCTTCCTGGATACTAAACCAGTTTTTGCGCTGATTTCAGAGCTAGTCCTGGCACTTTTCACCTCGTCTAACAAGGATCAAATCCAGGACCCTCAATACTAGAGGCTAATGCTCTACCTCTGCACCACTGTTGCCCTACCTCTAACCAATTGAGTGCTCAAAGTGCTTTTTTCTTTTGCTTTTTAATACAGGAGCCTGTAAAAAGCACCTTTCCTATATAAGACGTCTTTAAAACCAGAACACTTTTAAAGTAACTCCTCCAATACCATACATGCAAAAAGAGGATTTTGGGGTAAAAGAAAATCATATATGCCCGACATGACTTCGATACTGGTGAAAGCAACATCAACCCTTTCCCAAATGCCAAATTTTCAACTGTCCCAAATTGAAAGAGTATGCCGACGACATTTGGAAATGTGATGAAATTGGAAAATAATCTTCTGATAGGGCAGAAAACATTGTTGGAAAGGAAAAATTTCTTTTTTCCCACAATTTTTTTAAATCGTCTGCAACAAAGTGGTTAAATGTCATTATTGTTTGGTAATGGTTTAAGCCCTATTCACACTCACCAAGCATTGTGAATAATCAAAGTGAAAAAAGGTAAATTCATCACTGTTGCTCTCTTGGTTCAGGAAGCAATCGGAAGAATGCCTTTCTTTCCTATCGACAATTCAGTACTCCAATGGATTTCCCTTTACACATACTATTATGTGAAAATCACCCAATATAAATGTGGCGCTGAGAAGTTTGTTCCATGAGCAAATCAGCAACAAAAGAGATAATGCAGAATTTTGTTTAACCTTTAAAACTTGAGTTTTTAACATGTTTTTGTTGTACCCTTTTATACCAGGGGGACAGGATGAGCCAGAAATAGATGAACTTCTGATAAGCACAGAAACAGAGAACTTCAACTTTGAATCAGGTGAGCTTTTAGAGCTATGCTTGTACAGTGAAGCCTCGTTTATCCGGACCCTATTATCCGGATGTCTCGCAATCCGAACTAAATTCTAAGGGAACGGAATAATTTGACCAGTTTGTTGTGGACGACTTTTGAAAACATTGTGGGTATAGGAGAAATTGCTCTCGACGAGCAATTTCTCCTTTTCCCACAATGTTTTCTGCCATATCAGAAGGGTTATTTTTGAATTTCATCACGTTTTGAAACGTCGTCTGCCAACTCTTTTAATTTGGGACGGTCCTTAATTTGGCGTTTGCTAAAGGGTTATAATTATACACATGTATACAGACCGCTTATGTCTTAATGTGTATAAGAACTTGCACTGCTTCATTAGTCCGGATGATTCGGTAATCCGGGCATCTTGTTGGGAACGGACGTGTTCGGATTAATGAGACATCACGGTACAAGGAAAATTGTATTTTGTGAGGTGTTACCTCAAGGTTTAATTGTTTTTACGATATTAGGAATGCTTATATCTGACAGCCCATACCATATAATTCCATAAGTTTTAAAATTGCCTCAATAAATCTCATTTATCATACATTTGCATAGGTATCAATGCTTTTAAAGACTTGTTGACATGGTTGTTGCACTGATTGAATGAGAAACAGGTACTCTTGGTTAATTGATAAGGATTTTCTTCCATCACTATAAGGTATTATCTATTTAATGGCCTGACATCATGTTTGAAATATGACTTCTATGTTGAATTACAGAATTCCTATGGACAACCAGGTTGACAAGTTATAGAAGCAATTTCTCCATTTATCACAAAGACATTTTTAATCCTTTGTTGCTTTGTGTCAAAACAGACATCAAAATGAATGATAAAATTAAAGAATGTTTTATTTAATGTAAAAGACAAGGTCTTTTATGCCATTTGCACAGTACAAGGAACAAAATATATCTTCAGATCTTTTGGAGGTTGTCCCTGGTTTAGCAGAAGGAATGAAGTTTGATTCCCAAGAAGAAAAATCCCGGAATGCTCCAAAACAAACAGACTCATCCCAGGAGCAGCCCAAGGTCATGACCTTGGCAGATATAATGACCTTAAATGATGACCTTGAAGAATTTGACCTTGGGGATGAAGAGGAAGAAGAGAAGAGCTCTGAAGAAAATAAACCTGTAAGTTATCACAGTTTTTTTTTATTGTTAGAAATAATAATTTGAGTGGTATTTCCCTGTAAACTGCTTTCTTATCTCTCAACCCTTAGTATGCTTGATAACTTTCAAAAACAGATTTTTGTGTAGTTTGCTTAATAGTGTTTAAGAAAGATACTCAGATTAGCAAACAGGTTAAATCACAGGCCAGCAACCAATTTTCTACGCGGCCTACCTCGATCTGACCTGTTTGCATGAGCATGAAGTAAGTTCCGTCACTATAAGGGTTAAATTGGCCATCTCACGGAATGAGACATATAAATTTTACAAATCACAGATTGTAAAGGGTTTTGAGTTGGGATGGGAACGAATAGTGAAATCACTATTCGAATATTCGACTAGAACTATTCGAATATATTCGAATATTCGATTTTAGAATTCGTTTTGATGTCCGAATGTCTGCATCTCCGAATACTAGTACACTAGTCCTCTGTTCAAACATGTTGTGTATATCCGATATCTGTATACATGTACGTGCATGCAATATCAAAGCAGTAATAACCATTATTTCGTTCATGGTCGTCTGTTTTACAGTTCGGACGTCAAAACAGATGGATGCTTGTCATTCAAGTGATTCAGTAGGTTGGATGTTGTATTCTTGAATACAAAGTCCTGGTTAAACAGGTTACAGGTCGCCTTCGGCTTGTCGGCAGAACATGTAAAGTAATTGCAGACGCGTGATGGAGACATTGTGATGTTTATCGAATAGATGTAGAAATTAGAATGGAGATAAGTTTGACAAATTATTCTGAAAAAAAATATACTTTCTAACACATTATTTGATTGGTCTTCGTGCATATGCAATCATGATTACGATTGGTTATTGAAAGAGTAATTGTTTAATTTCACGACAAACAAGTTACGTGATTGGTTGACACTGACAATGGTCAATTAGCGTGATTGACTTGTTTTGGATAATAAGGAGCAAGTGCATATCATTAAGGTGTTAGATTTAGCGGCTTAAAATCGACTATTTTTACACTTAGGAATTAATCGTTTTGCAAACTGTCAAAAGATGTGGTAATTTGTCACAGGTGTTTTACTGTGTGACATACGTTGTAAAAACATCGTAACTGCACCTGGGAGCTAGGCACGTTCTTCGATATTTGGGATCGGTTTAGAGGAAGAAAATGAAATAAAACAACATTATTTTTTAATAAAATTTATGGTAAACATACAGTAATATGGGTTCATCAAAATCGAATATTCGAATACTATTTTGCTATTCGAATATTCGACCCGCTATTCGAATATTCGTTCCCATCCATAGTTTTGAGTAAGTAATTTGGGAGTATCAGGCTGAATTCCAAACTATTTATTCAGACGGCAAATAGCGTGATATATATTTGACACTTATCATATGAATAAATGAAATAATTATTCATTTATCAAACATATACATTTTAATGGTTGATTGTGGTTTGGGGTTGAGTAGGATTTTCAGATAGAAAGTGGCTAGACATATTGACACTTGCCATTCTAAAAATTTGGTTGAAATTCTTAATTCATTGGAGCCATCCCTAATTTAGTAAAAACATCCTTAACCATTAGAATGTTGGAAAATTTTCTAAAGATAGATTTTTGTGTAGTCTGCTTTCCAAAACCTTATGGAATTGGTTTCAGCAATATAAGAGTTGTTTAAATCTAAATGTTATTTTAGAAAGAAGCAAGCAAGAGAAGAGAGCTTACACGGAGTGAGAGTTTAGAAAAGCTTGTAGATTCCTCGGATACGAGAACAGAAGAGATTAAAGTTGCAGATAAGCCTCCTGTGGCTGAGGAATGGTCCGTACAAGTGGATATCAACACACCAGTGGACGATTTCTACAAGCGCATACCAGACATGGCTTATAAGGTCAGTGCCTATCTATTTTAGTTTAACCCATTACCAAACAATAACGATATTTGACATGTTTGTTGCAGATGGCTCTGGTAAACATTGTGGGAAAAGGGGAAATTGCTCATAACGAGCATTTGTCCTTTTACCATATTGCTTTCTGCCTGATCAGAAGATTACTTTCCAATTTTATCACATTTTGAAATATTGTCTGCAAACTCTTTCAATTCGAGAAATTTGGCGTTTGGTAAAAGGTTAAACTTATATACTTTACATAGATTATGACAGAAGCTTGAAGAAGTTTATTGAATTCTCTCTTGATGACTGCTTCCTGGATACTTAACCAGTATTTGTGATAAATTGTGGGATTGACCAGGCAATTTTCTCCTCTCCTAACAGGTATTGTGCCCGAATTTTTGGTACAAAAGGCCAATGCTCTACCTCTGCATCCTCTGTCGCCCTCATCTATTTTGTGCTCCGTCAATGTTTAATGTAGTCTCACGCCGCTTTAGGTTAGTTAATGTATTCATCATCAAAACCAATTATCATTGGAATTAGAAGTCCAAAGCATTGATTAAATTGAATTAATACCATAGATTTTAATTTTCTTTCCTCATAATGAGCAATTTGAACTTTTGTTCCAATGATTTCTATTCAATATCAAACATTAAATGTATCTTTTATATTCAATTTTTGATCATTTCTGTCTGCTGTTGTTTTCAATTTTGAGCATTCAAAAATGTTTAAAACAGGATTGGTTTAGCATAATGTTCATATTTTTTACAGTGGCCCTTTGAACCAGATGTATTCCAGAAACAAGCAATTCTGCACTTAGAGAGTCACAACAGTGTATTTGTCGCTGCTCACACCTCCGCTGGTATAACTGTTGTGGCTGAATATGCAATCGCTTTGTCACTCAAGCATGTCACAAGGTAAGTAATACTGTGTGAAGTTTAGGCCTTTTCTACATAATTGATGTCGGGAGTAACGATTCATGAGCAATGCTGCGTTTTGATTGGTTAAGAAATTTAGTTTATTGCTCCATAGAATTGTGAACAATTTCGAAAAACACCTAAGACATTTTTGATGTGATGTAAAAACCAAATAGATAAACAAAGCAGCAAGATGCCTATAGAATTTACCATAATGTTTTAAGAATACTGTATGTAGGAGACCATTATGTACTTTATTCAGGAGTCACTGTGACCACCTAGTGGTTAGAGAACCGAACTTGGAATCACATGGCCACCTCTCCATGTGGGTTCAAATTCCAGTGACAGCAATTTCATTTTCAAATCTCCCAATTGACTTCATAGTTCCAATGGTTCTACCCAGTATGACAAGGCATTATAGGCAGTTGAGTATGGAGTCTTCCTCCATCATATAGAGTAGGGATTGCAAAATAGCTGAAGTAATGTTGACGCAATGTAAAATCCCATAAAAATAATGCATTTATATTGCATTCCTCTTGATGATTTAAGGTGACACGTGAACATTCCACATTCTTTTTTGTACTGAATTGAGATATCACTTCATCTCCATCCATCCATTTTCAACCAGTCGTATAGTTACAACTGCTATGTCCACACATAGAAGGAATTATAATAGACAAATCAGTAAAGTGATCTTTGAATTGATGGGAAAATCTGTCATTTGTTCCTTCAGAACTCACTCTTTAATCTGATAACACAGGTGTCATGTCATTAAAGTCATTTGATATTTTCTGACATGTCCCTATAATTACATAACTATCTACACCTCACCCATCAAAGCTTTATCCAATCAGCTTTGTCAAATACAGACACAATGCACTTTATCAAGGTTTGTGTACCAACCAGCGGCTACGGTCTCAAAAATCGTATTCTTGATTCGCTCGTCCGTGAATACTACCTCTCCGCCTGCTTTCATGTCCCTTGTTTGTTCGTCGAAAAAGAAATCCACGAAACCTCGTACAACCCCAGGGGTGTGAGTATCCTATTAAAGGGGTATAGAAACATAGTTTCACATATCACAAACATTTCATAAATAGATATTTGATGATGGACTTTATCCAAAATGTGAAAGATAATTCACAAATCTAATGTTTAATACAAGCATGAAACAGAAGTATTTTGTATAGACTTGTGTAAAGAACCTAGCAAAGAAACCTTTCAAAGACACCATTTCATCCGACCAATTACAAACGACTGAGCAGCTATACTTATATACCCGCATGGTTTTAAACAATGCATTGGGTTTCCGGATGTGCATAAATGTTCCGCAAACGTTACTCTGACATTGGCATATCTGCAACAAAATGTATAGACTAGTTTAACATGGGGAACCTGCCTATCAAGTGAAATCTCTCCAACTGTCTTAAATGGGCCTCCGTGATTTAGTCGTTAGAGAGAGAACTTGAAATGAGCGTCATCATTTTCGCGCATATCTTTTCTACATCAATTCCTAGACGATCATAATCTGTTGATCTATTTAAGAAACTGCATATGCGTCTTGTAAATAAGAACTGCACTTGTACCAGAATAAGTGCTCCCGTTTTTCATGGACACGATTGCCAAGGACGCAAGATATTATGAATTTTATACGAAGTCAAAATACCCGAATTATATGATGATATCTTCGCAGGATTTTGTCCCTGCCTTCCATGCTTTCATCATGCAACTGTTTGTAGAATCCGGGTAGCTTGACGAGAAAAGGAAACTTTTGCATGATGGTGTCCGTTGTAGGTTGAACCATTTTCTCGTTTACCGCATCGATTTGCCAGAACATGTCTACATCCGGATTATTATCGTCCAGGTCTTCTCCACTCAGCTGTTTTAAATCAGAGCGATGTATTGATCAGATTGAATGACATTTTACAACGATACTTCAGTTATATCATAGTTTGTGTGCTAATAACGATTTCACTTCTTATCCATATGGACACAATCATTGCAATGGTATCGCATTTTATGTGTAAATCGTAGGCAATAGAGTTAAACTTTCAAGCGTCTAACTATAGTGATTGTTGAACTACGGAGTGACTATCTAAGGGAATACCCCACATTACAACTTTAGGCGTGTCGAATAGATAGTTATACAAGCTGGGTAGTATTGACTTTACCACCCCTTAAAAGGATATTATTTAAGTAAAAGTTGGCAATGGTATTCTCGATGCAACATTGTCTTGTACCATAGTTAATTTGTCAAGATGAAGATACTCTTGCTTTGGCTTAAACCACTTCCCTTGTATTGCAATTTTAACAGTGGGGATTATTTTGCGACTTAAAAGTCAGTTCAATGTAAATAGGGAAATACCTCAATTGAGTAATGGGAAAATTGTAATATAATTGCATGATATAACTGAGACAAGTTGGTTGGGAGATCTAATATCCGGGGCAAATAAGCCACACTTGTTGGCATGTGCATACAACAATCTAACAAAACGATATCTTATCAAGTAAATTACTCAAAATTTGACAAAAGTTTGGATAAAGACCGTTTGATGACACCAACGAACTCGAAATCTTTCCCGCCTTTCAGATAGATCGTTTTCTCAAGCCGACGCAACTCTTGCCCAACCCTATCATCGAAGTCTTTGATTCCATCTCCGTAAACGTGAAGTCGTCTTGTGTAACCTTTTCTTATCGCGCTTTGGGCGCCGTCGGTTATATGTGGATAGAACCCAATGCTCTCCGAATTATACAAAACATTCTTTCCCCAATAGCTCTCGAATCTGTCATTCATATACCTCTTGTAGGGGTCATCGTTAAAGGCTGAGCGCACCATTTCTGACGTATTGAGGGAGACAAATGTCTTGTTGAAAGCCTCTACTTGCACAATCTCCCCGTACTTTTCCGCGTATTCACTTAGCTTGAGATGTACCTTCTCGGCGGAGAGCTCGAACCCCTTCCCTATGACAGGTAAACCCCGTGGTCCATGAATAGACTTGCCTTTCTGCCGCGAATATGCTATAAAGTAGTACCATATTGCGACGCAGGCCAAGAACACGTATAGAACAACCAAGGCGGACATGTAGGTACGTCCACCACTTCCGTTTGTGTTGTTGTACTCGAGTTTAACTTGTGATGTATGGCCCGGAGATTTGTCATCGGGTGATAAACCTTGTGGATATTACACGCAACGGTAAGGTAAAATGTCAAGAGGGGTGTTCATAACAATCACAAAATGTTAAAGCTTATACTATATACAATAACGCAAGTACACCAGTTTGAAATAACATGGAGACTTGTCGTAAACGGTATTTTTTTTTCAGTTATTTTGAATAAGTGTTTCACTGAAGGAGACAAACAATTTAATTTTCGAACGATAGAATATCACTTACAACAATTCATGTGTGCGTTTTAAACAAACAGTTGCAATGCGGAAAACTGTCTTATGAAAGGAACAAAAACAAAACGTTCGCAAATACCAAAATGACCGGCATAACATTACTATTACTGAAACGTACAAGCATGTGTGATTATCTTGCCTGAAACAATATACGATTACACTAATAACAAGAGTATCACGGAGAAAATGTATAATGGAGCGCTATTCTCAAACCGCCTCCATGTATTTCATCAACGTTACCGTAATTAAATATACCTGTGCAAGGAATTCAGTGCAGTTACGTCACACTTTGTTTACTCCGGTAAATATGGCTGTGCAAGGAATTCAGTGCAGTTACGTCAAACTTTGTTTACTCCGTTAAATATGGCTGTGCAGGAATTCAGTGCAGTTACGTCACACTTTGTTTCATCCGATACTATATTGAGCATTTGTTTAAGAAGAATTCAGCGAAAAAGGTAGAAAGTAATTTATTTAACATAGACTTGACCACTTTTATCGCTTAATTATTTTCTAACAAACGCCCCTGAATAATAATATCGGAGTAAACAGAGTGTCACGTAACTGCATTGAATTCCTTGTACAGCTGTATCATGTATCTCGAATAACAACAAAGTGCGTTGTTGTTTATGTCACTAGTTGTTTCATAAGTTACTGAATGGGCAACAAACGAAAACATTGTGACAAATGGTATTGTGTAGACTCAACACCATCGTCCCATACTCGTGTAACGTTCGTTGAACGTTTATGCAAATTAGGTAATCTAATGCATTGTTGTTTGTGTCTTTGAAGGGTTCATTTGTTTGGTTCGTTAAACTCGTTTCGAACATGCTGGTATATATAGATACATTCAAACACAAGTAGAAATGCGAAAATAGTGCTTAATATGAATGTAAACATACGAGATAAAAAGTACACACTGTAGGGTAATATTTGATATTTGACTGACATACGAGTAATCAGACTTTTTTGTTGACTTATTGTCTTCTCGTGGATCGGATGTGATATCGTCTTTAATAGTAAAATTTTAATCGAGACCTTGTGAGCACAGAATGCTTACTCAGAATACAGTCTAACCTGTGTTAAGCAACCACCCTTTTAAGCAGCCAACCTGCCTTAAACAACCACTACAGAAAGTCCCATTGTTAGATTTATAGTGAACATCAAATTGTGTTAATCAGCCAACCTGTCATAAACAGCCAATTTATCCTTTCCCACAGGCTGGCCTCTTAACACAAGTTTGACTGTACAAAGATGAGAAACCCCTTTTACCAGAATTTATAATATGACTATTTACCAATGTTGTGTACTGCGTTATCACATGTTCAATTGGCAATAAAAATCTCTTTACATTAAACTACATAAAAGATTTGTTATTAGAAACTTTTCGTTATACCTGTTTTCTAGACATTTGTTCGACTTGTCGAAGGCTGACATATATGGGTCACAGATTTTGACCTCTTTACACTTAGAAAGTAGGTACATATCATGTTATCTGTAAAAGCGATGATACCAATGACCTAAGTTAGATAACATGTCAATGAATGTGTCATCTCCTATGCAATTATTTCTTAAACGTGCTTGTACACAGTTGTGAGGAAATTTGAAAGTAAGAAATAAATTTCTTTTAAACTTCACAACACCTGTACTGCTATATGATACTCGCTAAAGAATGGTCATTGGAAGTGAATTAAGTTCGCTTTTAAACTTTTTAAAGTGTATGCAAAGTGAATTCACAAGCATTTTAATAAAAACGAATGTGACATCGTTTTTGAGATTTACAGCATACAGACTGTACATTTGTATTTGGATAAGTTAAACTTCCTTAATTATTAATAATTTCAAAAGCTACTTTTATTTGTATATCAAGAAAGAATGAAAGAGAACAATAGAGAGAGAGAGAGAGAGAGAGAGAGAGAGAGAGAGAGAGAGAGAGAGAGAGAGAGAGAGAGAGAGAGAGAGAGACAGAGACAGAGAGACAGAGACAGAGAGAGAGAGAGACACACACAGAGAGAGATAGAGAGAGAGAGAGAGAGAGAGAGAGAGAGAGAGAGAGAGAGAGAGAGAGAGAGAGAGAGAGAGAGAGAGAGAGAGAGAGAGAGAGAGAGAGAGAGCGCGAATGAATCACATACTTTATAATCCATAAGCAGTACTTTTATTACGTTTATTATTTAAAACAATAAATAATAAAAGAAGTAATCTGGTTCAAAGGGTTTTAATAAGCGAATGGCTGATGTCAAAATCTATCTTATGTCCAAACCTTATCTAAGTTATATTCTAATCATATAAGTGCGTCAATTTATAAAATTGTCTCTCAACATCTTTTCTCAGCTCTGCAATAGAACGGCTTTGGGCGCACATTTATTGATATGTCGAAATCACCGGTCTGCGGATCACAGGTACCACATTTGCCCGGAGTAGATGTCAGTTTGTATGTACCTCTTTAATATGCTTGCAGCGTACAAAAACACACGGCTTCGTCCAAACTGTTCACCGATACACTGTCGCCTTCCTGTACCGAATGATAGCCAGCTGAAACGAAAAAGAGTGTTATGAATCGTTTGTTTTGGAGTAGTGAGTTGTTTTGTACAACCCTATTTCACATGGATGTTGGAAGCAAGATGCATTCGATGGTTGCGCATTCCAGCCATGGTTTCACGGTCTGTAGGTAAAATCCATTTTAAAGGTACACCAATATAGTCTCTTTTGCCATTATATAGAATTGAACATGTTCAAAATGGGTGAAATTATTTCATGGATATTCATATTATATGTCCGAAGTACAACTTTGCTGGCTCCAGAGTTGTTACATGTGTTCCTTCTTTAATGCTGATTGCTCACGCATACGAGTAAATTTTTGAACAATTTCCTTAAAAATCTGAACATCAAGTGAGCTTGTGTATGACATATACCGGAGAATAGCCATTAGAAGTAAATTTGAAGTTAATTGATATTTTAAAACATGTTTTCAGTGAATAGATATGTATCTAAAACAAAAGACATTGCATCGTTTTTAATGTCTGCACCATACCGACTATTCTTACAGAGATAGATTGTCGCTTCCTGAATGAATAATCATTAAAATAGCTTCTTTAATTGTATATCAAACAATAATACAAACACTGTTTTGTTCACATACACAACATTTTATATTGACTATCAAAGTTTCTCGTATGTGAACAAGCACCTTTAAACTGATATTGGCAAGGTTATTGGTTGAGCATGGTCCTGGATGCCTCACATGTCCCATTGTGCCTGCTTCAAATATTAATATATACATTATGGTAATACGTGCAATGAAAGGAAATTCTTGCATTATTAAACAAGTAATAAAGTTGTACAAAGTCTGAAGAGTTCCTGACTCTTTTTTGGAAAATGACAATTTGCATCTCAATTAACGGCATCGTATTAATTACTGTTTTCGAAGAGGATGGCTGCTTGGTATGACATTTCCAGATTCGTCCAACCATCGTTCGGAACGAAAGTTCCAGGAATCTCCCCAAATAGCCTCGTTATGGGGGATGTACCAAGTGTTTGTCAAGATCTAAAACGTACAAAAACAGTATGTCAACTGGATGTGCAGAAAAGATATCGACTTATCGAAAATATTTTAGAATCCTGTAACATAAGCCAAAGGCAAACATTACCAGTTTGAAAACATATGCCGTATCTATCTTTCTGATTTATCAAATGCTTAAACGTTTGCTTCGTAAACTATGACTTGTTGGTTTCGAGGATGTTTTAGAATTTTGTAATATAAACCAAAAGCAAACATAACCGGTTTGAAAATATATGGCATATTTATCTTTCTGATATATCAAATGCTTAAACATTTATGTAAACTATGACTTATTGGTCCCGTCCTTCGAAATCATTGGCTACATGATGTCCATAGTGTTACGAACCTATGGTTTCTATTATGAACCTAGCTCGCAACGAGAAAAGAAAGATAACCAGCAACAAGTATTACAAACAATAACAAGTTTATTTGATGAATTATAATAGCAGAATGATTATAATACCTGTGACAATCACTTCAAGAACTATGATTAATAAATCCACAGATCCTTTCAATTATTCTAAGCTCCCCTAGTAACAGTCACTCCAAGAACTATAATTAATAAATCCACAGATCTGTTCAATTGTTCTAAGCTCCCATAGTAAATTCCAACACTAAGTGATGAAGCAGCAACACTCTGTCAAATCACACAATTTTCACAATAACATAGATCAAGTACTTTTTGATAGCATACTAGTTTTAGTCACACCAATCAACTCATTGGTTTCTCTTTTATAACCCTATAGAACTTTCTAGTTGCACCCAGTAAACTTATTCTTGTTAGAACAATCTGGAATAGCTTTAACAATCAAACACACACACACACACAGGGCCCCTATAAAGCTATGAAGATTCAGTATTGATTTTTCCGGACCCTTCCAGTTACTTGTTTATTATATAATAATGTTTCTAGAACATTAAAGAATTAAACATCTGACAGAATCTTCCTGATACTTATTTGTTTATTTTGATTAACAAACATGCAGTAGAAGATACTAGGAGAACATGATAAACACCTAAATATAAACATTCTACTCCCTTCTAGACCCTTTAGTGGGAATTCCAACTTCTATGTCACATAGAAATACGAAACAATCTCTCTCTGCAGCGATCAAAACAATAATGAATACAATTCATATGACAATAGCAATGTCCTATGAAACTGCATAGCGCTGGTCCGGTACTAGAGTAGCTCAGGAAAATCGCAATGCACATTAATGGATGTTGACAAGGCATTAAATACCATATGAGATGCGACTAGTTAAATTTTCTGAAAGGTCTTTCTCGTCGAGCCCATATATGTTATGACCACTGTTGATATCCTTTTATCTCACTTATGGCCAAGGAAACATTGAAGTTAAGTTGTTATAAGAAACAATGGACTAGACAAACATTACATGCAAGCTGTCATATTTTGGAAAATAAGGATTATTCTAATCTAACTTCCACTAGATGATTGCAAAAAGAAGAGATAAGTATGGCGCCTTATAATACTCCCAAAGAAGTTAAAAACTTAAACGTTTGCGGAACGTTTTTAATTGCAATTCTGGAACCTTATACATTGTTTTAGGGAATGTGGTGGTATATACTCGTATATAAACAA
Source organism: Cerastoderma edule (assembly GCA_947846245.1). Classification (NCBI taxonomy): domain Eukaryota; kingdom Metazoa; phylum Mollusca; class Bivalvia; order Cardiida; family Cardiidae; genus Cerastoderma; species Cerastoderma edule. Next base: position 27,919,153 of record OX401418.1, read on the forward strand.
CACAATTGATAAGTGGACGACAATCAGGTTAAATCGGCTCTGTTCCTTGCATTGGTTGATGCAGTAGGATGAACAATTCGCCTTCTATCGAAATTGCGTTTCCCGCGTTTTCCCAAGGGCCAAGAATCGGGGCGAGCCTTTTCGGAGATATGGGTTGTGTACGTTCGTGGAACGTGTATGCAAAGGGGTAGGTTCACTAACCCCATTTATTGGCCTCAAATTTTGAAAAAAATGAGAATTAGTGTTAACAAAAAAATATGACGTTTTTTGTTGAAATCAATGCTTAAATGACTTGAAAAGTATAAATTCTTATCATATTAACAAAAAAAATCACTTTTTATAACCCTCCAAAGGTATCATGGTTTCGTCCTTTTCACCGTTTTTGCAAGATTTTGGACATGTTTTCTCAAATTCTTGATATGAGCGCAAGCGAGTACCACGACGAAATATATATTTTTGGAAACGTTGTAAAATTATGAACAGATGATGTAAAAATCGTCGTGGTACTCGAATGCGCTCATATTCTATTTTTAATAATTGCTTCCAAAAAATGACGTAAAATCTCCTATATCAACGTTACAAGGGAAAAGTAACAATGTGGAATCTTGTGAAAAAAAACATTAAAGAGAGAGAAATTATGCCGAAAATATATAATTTATCCGTTTAAACACTTTTTTTAACTCAAACCTTC
>OX401418.1:27920343-27949575 GCA_947846245.1 Cerastoderma edule
GAAGTTGTCATTTTAAAAAATAAGGAGTGACCTAATTTAAGTTTATTGGGTGATTGCAGCATGTAGAGCCGGAAAATACTTACGGCGCCTAGTAAGACTGTTATAGATTAACTCACTTTTTAGAAATGTTATCATTTGTATATATGTTGTATCTTGTGTATGGGCCGTAGGCCTGAAATGCAATAAACGATCTGAATCTGAATCTAGAAGATAGATACTGAAACGTTCACAGAGCGTTATTGCAAATTTGGAAATATTATGCATTTTCAAAGAGAACATGCGAGTATATAAATAAAAATCACAACTAATCAATTGACAACAATGTTTTCATTGAAAGGATGAAATTGTATCTTGGCAGGTTAAATTGGCTCTGTTCGTTACATTGGTTGAAGGTGGGGTGAAGACATCTCCCTCTTACCGAGTTGCCTTTCTTAAGTATTACCCATGGGCCAAGACTCGGGGCAAGTCTTCGCGGAGATAGGAGTTATGTAACGTTATACACTTACGTAGGTTTATCTGCAACTAAAATATAGACCAATCTAATATTGGGAACCTGCCAATAAGAGAAATTATTTTTTTTGTTATTTCCGAAATGATCGCCAATGCGTTAATCCTAATGAAAGAACAAAACTATGTGATTAATCTTAGTTGAGACAATATATGTACACATAACCATAATTGTCATGCAGGTATACATTGTGGATCTAGCATTACTTGCTGAATAATTACATTTATATTGGTGCGACATACCAATATTTGTCCGCTCAGGTCGGCTGTATGGTGACTCTTTCTCTTTGGTTTTCTACTTCTGCCGGTCGGTCTCTCCATCTCTTCCTCTCTATATGTCTGCCTGGAAAGTTGGTATAGTTAAAGCCACGTGATCAAGCTATAAATGGAAATATTTTCATACTCTTGTAACATGGAGTTTTGGGCAAAATGTAAGTTTGTGTATCCAATAGCATGTAATACCCGCATGAGTTATTATCATGGGCCTTGGTAACGATAACTCATGTCGTCTTGTCCGCTAATTATTGTGCACAAGTAACAAGTTGACGACTTAATGACAAATAGTATTTGATTTGCTCGAAACCTTTGTTGATGAGAGTGGTTCAGGGATGAAACGTCTGCCTACGGATAGGAGGGTTGTGAGTTCAATTCTCATGTGGATGGGGTTCCTTTCATCAATATACAAGCGCTGCGAGAACCGGCTATGTAAACAGGAAGCAGAATCAAGAGTGAATAATCTAGGCTAAGAATTTGTTTCACAGTCGACGTAAAATAGAAAAATCTAAACTGAAATCATTGTGACAAGAAGGGCAATTCAAACATTTGTACAACCCTCGATTAATGTACATATATGCTATAGTGTTGGTTGAGTAATATCTGAATACTGGTGTCATGTTATCTCTAGTATGTTTACTATGGCTGACATCGGTCAACATGATTAACAAGGTCATTCTAAGGGTTAATAAATGTCATGTCGGTGTAATGTCAATGACATGTATATATTTGGCTTTTAAAGTGTCTTATATTGTTTCTTTTATATAGATTTTATGATGAATGCCATACGCAATTGCGAGCAGACCAGTGTTGTTTCGTCGCCTTGCAGAGGATAGAGCACGGTACCATGGGGTCATGATTCCTTTTCGCATGAGTTAAAGGTTATTGTTCACAGACCACAACATTGAAAGCCAAAATAAAATGTCGTTGAAGCAATCAAGTAGCTTTTGAAAGGTTACTTATTCAAATATTCACAAAGGTTCAATCTTTCCAGGTATGTACAAATTGTATACGGTATATCTCAAAAGCGATGTCACGCCCTTTTTCTTTTTTTAAATAAAATGCTTGTTAATTCACTGAATTCATTTTTAAAGACTTAAAAACGATATCACTTTTCAGTATCAATGACTTTTCTTCAATGCAAACCACATAGCAGTATAGCTAATGTACAGTTTTAGAGAAATGAATTTTAACAGGTTCTTTTAACTGTATATCAAAGATTTATACAAAAAGTTTATTTTTTCAATGACAATGAATTTCAAATTTGCCCTTCTGTGAACAACCTCCTTTAAGATGAATGTGTATAGTGGATGGTACAGTTATTGACACGTTTCTTAAGGTCGGGGGTTTAATCGTTTTTAAAGATTGCATGATGCACCATTTATCTTAGTGCTAGGAGGTTAAAATTCATAGCCTATATGTCAACCTTTGCTAAACGTGTCTAGAAAACAGGTATCATGAGAAGTTTATAAAAATATAAACGTTATTACATATCTGATTAAACATCGTGTTTGCATTGTCTCGATCAAGAATTTATTATAATTATTTTACCGAGTTCACCGAGTCAAATAATTCCGTTCCCTTACAATTTCGTTCGGATTGCGAGACATCCGGATAATCGGGGTCCGGATAAATGAGGCTTCACTGTATTTGTTTCATTTCCCTCTTTTTCTCTTTCTCATGAGAATCGAACCCATGACTATGGTACCCAAAGGGTTCTAACCCTTGACTTTTTTTTTCTTCATGCGTTTTATCATCCCATGTTCAGACTACTTTTATTGGTTAAAATCACACTTGTTATCGCATGACGTCAAACACAGAGCAAGGAGATATGTCAAAGATGCAATTATATCCGATCTGATAGAAGAGGTTAAGTCAACCAAATAGTCAGGTTATTTTAGTCAAATGTGATAAGAGAATTTTATATGTGCCCTATTTGTTGACCTGTTTATCCCGTATGTTCACATATCAACCACTGTTTTTCGCATTACTTGATATGTTTGTATGTATATATTGACCTATTTTGTCCATTTCATTGTTTATGTATGTGTAATTGATGTATTGACGATAAACCGTAATAGGTGTCCAAGTCATGAACTAACTTCTGTTCTGTTATGATCATTGATAAGCACTGTCATTCACTGATCAAATCTGAGTGTTGCTAACTAAAGCCTTTTGGTAACCTTCTTCCATACTGTGAGGTAATTGACACCGAAGATATATATCGTCACGACTTGTCAGCGTTGTTCCATATCAGTCATGGCATATGGAAATTGTGCGAGAAAAAGATAATACCGTTTTTCAGTTATTGCACAATGAACACTTCATAATACAATACATGTATGTGTATTTGAGGGTTGCTCAAAAGCTTGAAACGATTTTTTTCCCTTTTTTCAAGATTTCTTTTAACAAATCACGTATGTTGGACACTGAATTTATGCCAACAAACACATTTATATTACATATACATTTATATAGTATGAGATATGGTCACCTTTCCATGTTGCGTATCTGTGAGATACCAGAAACAAATACATGCAACCAAAGCCCATGTTGAAGGGGCCTATTGGTAGAATTACAAAAATTGAAACCACAAAGACGTTCCCGCGATGGTTCAAATCATATTAGAGATATGAATAATGGAATACCAAAATTGCTATAATGGCTCTTAATGCCAGGTAAGATAGGGTCTTCCTCCATCTATTTCAAATTTGTATCTCAAATTAATTGAAATACATTTGACAGGGTATGAAAACCGTAACCAAACAAAACAAAATAAACTTGTAAACAATCTTAATTTCTTGTTTCCAAATATCGGCCCACCACTTGACTAACTTTGCTAATATTCGGACAGACACAGATAAATGGTGATTCTGTTGTACGTTTGGAACACAAGCCAGAAGTAGAACATTTAAAACATTTTTTTCACATGAAAAAGATCAATTCAAATAGTTCTCGCGGTAAAAAGGGGTGGCTTTATGTAAAGCAGTGTATTTCTAACTACCTATATATCCCCAATGACCCGATACAGCGAAGGGTAATGTATGTATTCAGGCAGGGCCAGACAAGTGAACCAAATCAGGGACAGTGAGACACCATGCAACATACCTAAGTAGACAAGTATAGGTATGTCGTTCCAATATAATAGTAATTATTCCGCAAGCAATGCCACATCCATCATACATTTCCTCCTTGATACTCAATTCAATATTATATTCAAGTATCTTAGGCCTCTGGCCCATATACATAAACACATATACAAATACAAAGTGTGAGTGACATGGCATATAGATAAAACATAGAAGTCAGGGACTGTCCAGATATTGTTTTCTACATTTAAAAGCCTCCATTAGGAATGTTGCTAATTATCGTTTTTGTTGTTTTATTCTTCAATGATAATATTGAGTTAAAAATGAATATATTTCTATTGCCTAACCCAGGGTGGCCCTGAGGTGACATGTGTAATATTTTTTTTTCCAATTTCGTTTTCTCGAGATAATACATTTTATTATCAAGGGAAAACAAGGCACAGTTTGTTTTCCCGACATAAAAAAAATTATCTCGAGAAAACGAAAAAGATTTGTTTTCCCGAGATAATAAAAAATATTATCTCAACAAAACGAAACAGAGTTTGTTTTCCCGACATAAAAAAAGTACTATCTCGAGAATACGAACAAGGTTTGTTTTGTCGAGATTATACTTTTTTTAACTCAACAAAACGAACCGAAGTCCGTTTTCCCGACATATTTTTTAAGTCGTGCTTACGACTTAATTAGCCAATAAGAACCCTTCGTCAAAAGTTGACACAGACAAAGGGTTCTGATTTTCTAATTAAGTCGTGCGCACGACTTAAAATATTATGAACCGAAGTTTATTTTCCCGTGATAAAAAAAATATTATCTCGAGAAAACGAATCAAAGTTCGTTTTCCCGACATCATTTTTTAAGTCGTGCGCACGACTTAATTAGCCAATCAGAACCCTCCGTCAACGGTTGACACTGACAAAGGGTTCTGATTGGTTAATTAAGTCTTGCGCACGACTTAAAATATTATGTCGGAAAAACGAACTTCGCGTTCGTTTTGGTTGATATAATAATATTTTCTATCTGGGGAATGGAACTTTGGTTCGTTTTGTTGAGATAATATTTTTTTTATGTCGGGAAAACAAACTCTGATTCGTTTTGTTGAGATAATATTTTTTACTATCTCGAGAAAACAATTCTTTTTCGTTTTCTCGAGATAATATTTTTTTTTATGTCGGGAAAACAAACTTTGCCTCGTTTTCCCTTGATAATAAAATTTATTATCTCGAGAAAACGAAATAGGATTTTTTTTTATTACACATGTCATCTCAGTGCCACCGTACTAACCAGTATGCTTTGAAAAATTGTAATCTTAAATGATCATAGAGTGAGCATTAAAAAAATAAATGGAATTCATCTTCAAGAGTTGAAATGTTGTTTTTCTGACAAATGGGGCAAAATCTCATGTTTCTATATATCCCCAGGTGACTTCCCCTTTCAAGCATCAGATTGTGGTTAGAGCACCTGAAGTTAGACAGAATTTTGTTTATGTATATTCATATCGTATGTGTACTTAAGATGATTTCTTGAAACGGACCCAGTTCCAGTTAAACAAATGGTAGAATTGGTTAAAGATCCCAGGATTCTCTTAATTGTATTGCCTATTTTATTAAACCACTTATAAACACACACACAACATCCACATACATCTTTTTCCACTACACTGCATCTCAAAGATATCGTTTGTCAAAGTTTTGAACATCACTCTTGTTGTTTGACCTATATCTTTAAGATCAGCAGAGGTTTATCAACCGATAACAAACCACCGGGTCATCCACCACAAGTTAACCTCGAGTGCAGCAAACCAATTGAAACGGTGAACGCACCTACACTTACGCAATGATAGTTCTATACGTTTTTTTGGCTTGTGTTGCAGTATGGTACTACTTTACATCGTATTCGCGTCTGAAAGGCAAACCTATCCCAGGACCACGGGGTTTGCCTTTGGTTGGAAAGGGATTTGAGCTCTCTGTCGATAATTTGCATCTCAAGCTAAGTGAATATGCGGACAAGTACGGAGATATTGTGCAAGTAAAAGCTTTCAATAAGACATTTGTATCTCTCAACTCGTCAGAAGTGGTGCGCTCGGCTTTGAACGATGACCCCTACAAGAAGTTGTTGAATGACAGGTTCGAGAGCTATTGGGGAAATAATGTTTTGCACAATTCGGAAAGCATCGGGTTTTATCCACATAAACTTGATGGCGTGCATAGTGGAATGAGGAAAGGGTACACCAGAGCGCTACACGTATACGGGGAGGGCATCAAAGACTTCGAGGACAGTGTTTGGCGAGAACTGCGTCGGCTGGAGAAAAGAATCGAAGAGAAAGACGGGCAGGCTTTTGAGTTCGTTGGTCTCATTAAGCGATCGTTATCCAATCTTATGTCGAATTTCGTAAGTAACTTCTCAAACATGATATCATTTAGTCGAGATTCGACGCTCATTATTCAACCAGGATATTTGCCCAATATCTTATATTGTTTAAACTTGTTTCTTATTTTACTGCGCAGTTATATAGCAAATATGTTTGGACTTAATCCAGCGCTTTCATTCTCAACTAACAGCTCGCTTTAAAGATTGCAATTACCGGAAACAACTTAATCCAAAGCATGTTGAGCTTCATCTTGACAAATAATCAATTGTAAAAGACTTACATTTCTTTCATGAAGACACTAACGTGAACTTTAAGATATTTTTGCAACAGGAATAGGTCTTCCATTGACAATTTTGACTTGAACACCTTGTACTTATGGCAGAATGTAATTTTCCGTAATGCCCGCTCGTCCAAATTCCTTAGAAGACAAGTAGATCATACTGAAATTCACTATTAATCATTATATGGACGAGGGCTATCATTTGAGGACATGTGAAACAAAATCAGACTTCATCATTCTGCTTGTATGGTAGAGATGTCCCCAAGAGAGTCATCGTGCAATTCAACTATCTCTTTAGTTAAACCTTCGAAAGGTCATCGTAATGTCCCACGATTTATACATCCTACACACAAAAAGCACATCATGCATATACCATTTCTAAAGTCCGTTTTCATTTCACTTGTGTTGTGCAAACACCTATAACATAACTAAACTATCGTTGAAATAGGTTCGCGTATCTAACGGATTCACCTATCTGAATTGAAACAGCTAAACGGAGAAGACCTGGACGATAATGACCCGGATGTAGAGATGTTCTGGCAACTCATTGCAGTCAACGAGCAAATGGTTCAAGCTACAACCGACACCATCATGCAAACGTTTCCTTTTCTTGTCAATATTCCTGGTTTCTACAAACAGCTGCATGATGAAAGCAAGGACGCCAGGGACAAAGTTTTGCGGAGATACTACCACAAAGTTCGGGTATGCGAACTTCGTACATTCTTTTAAATGTCTTGCAGATTTGGCAATCATTTCCATTAAAAAAACGGGAACCTTTTATCTGGCAGAAGTACAGTTAATATTTTGACCTACATGTAACACGTATTAAGTTTCTTTATTAGATCATTACCTTATGATTCTCTAGGCATTGAGTTAGAGAAGATATGTGTGGAAATGATAAAATTGATTTAAAGAAATGTACCCTAATCACTAGGTCACGGCGGCTACATTTGAGACAGATGGAAGACATCTCTTGTCAGGCAGGTTCCCTTTTTATACTAGTCTATACACAGTTTCAGAAATACCAATGTATGTGTTAAGTTTGTGCAAATCCGGGAAACTGTTGCCATGTTTTAGAGAACCTTCGGGCAAATTAGTAGACATCACAACTAATCAGTGGTCGACAGAGGTTTTAATTAATCGGATGTAATTGCGTCTTTGAGATGTTTCCTTGATCGGTTCCTTACATAAGTATATACAAGACCACTTCTGTTTCATGCTTGTATTAATAACATTATATTTGGTAATTATCTTCCACATCAGAAGGTTATCAGACAAAACTCATTTTGGATAAATGGCAATATATGGCAATACATGTATATATATATATATATATATATATATATATATATACCCCCTTCAAATAGGACACTCACACCCCAGGGGTTGTACGAGGGTTTGCTGATTTCTTCTTCGACGAACAAGCAAGGGACATGAAAGCAGGCGGACAAGTACTGTTCACGGATGAGCGAATCAAGAATACCATTTTAGAGACCGTAGTTGCCGGTTGGTACATCTACATACACTTTGATAATTACATTTTGTCTGTATTCATCCAAAACTCCTCATGGTAATCTCCCTTCATAGGATTGATTACTGGATCATCATGACAATCATTTTAAAAACGAAAATGGCGTTTTAAGATCGCTGCCACACCTTAATATGATCAATGTGTGCTCTTTTTGTGGAGAAAACGAAATAATTTTCATTTTAACTTATTACAAATCAACACAAAGACATTATTACTTAATCACCCACCTATCTAATCAGGTAAAAACAAAAAAGACACATAAATCTGGGTGGAAATCTTCATATTTACACCCTCTAAAAAATGAAAATTTGTTTAAATTCACTATTGTAATCCAGTCAATAAGCTTTTATAACCTAGAGATATCTTGGACAAACACGAAATGCCCGTTGACTTCAACAAATATATAATGGTCTGATTTGATTTATTTTTTCAACAAATGGCTACTCTGATTCGACACACATACATGCTTTCTATTTTGGCATAACGTCAACGATACCATGGGTTTATATATTCAATATGGGTTACGTCATTTGTTCTTATACTTAGGAGAGATCATGGTACTTATTGCATATCTGATAGCAATTTCATCCAACTGTCGCCTCATACGGAAATCTACCTGTAAGTGTTTGGTAGCGAGTACCTCTTAATTATGTCTACTGACATTACAATGCATTTATAATTATATTCCAGCCATTATAACAAGCCTAAGCTATCTGACAAATACATTCATATGTCTACTAAACCACCCCGAATGTCAGGAGAGGATACAGAAAGAACTCGACGAGGTCATTGGCCCGGATAGGGATCCGACCATCGACGACAGAGGGAAATGTCCGTACCTGGAAGCCACAATACTTGAGAGTTCGAGATATATACCTGTATTGCTACTCGGTTTGGCACACCGATGCTCGTCTGATATAGAGTTCAAAGGATATCACGTTCCAGGAGGAAGCATTGTATGTAATGTAACGAACCGAGTAAATTAACCCCGAAAAGACACAATGACATACGATTAGTGAAAGACGCTGTCGTCCACTGATCAGCTGAGTTGTCTAATTATATACAGTGAAGCCTCGTTTATCCGGACCCCGATTATCCGGATGTCTCGCAATCCGAACGAAATTGAGAGGGAATGGAATTATTTGACCAGTTTGTTGCAGACGACTTTTGAAAACATTGTGGGTAAAGGAGAAATTGCTCGTGACGAGCAATTTATCCTTTTCCCACAATGTTTTCTGCCATATCAAGAGATTATTTTTGAATTTCATCACGTTTTGAATTGTCGTCTGCAAACTCTTACAATTTGGGACGGTCGAAAATTTGGCGTTTGCTTAAAGGTTATAAGTATACACGAGTATACACACCGTTTATGTCTTAATGTGTATAAGAACATGCTCTGTTTCATTAGTCCGGATGATTCGGTAATCCGGGAATTTTGTTGAGAACGGACGTGTTCGGATTAACGAGACATCACTGTAGTTGCATGTTCTGTTTGACAATACGCTAGATTCCCAAATTTGCATACACGTTCCACGAACGTTACACAACCCATATCTCCGAAAAGGCTCGCCCCCATTCTTGGCCCTTGGGAAAACGCGGGAAACGCAAGTTCGATAGAACGCGAATTGTTCATCCTACTGCATCAACCAATGCAAGGAACAGAGCCGATTTAACCTGATTGTCGTCCACTTATCAATTGTGTTGTTTATATACGAGTATATACCACCACATTCCCTATAACAATGTATAAGGTTCCAGAATTGCATTTAAAAACGTTCCGCAAACGTTTAAGTTTTTAACTTCTTTGGGAGTATTATAAGGCGCCATACTTATCTCTTCTTTTTGCAATCATCTAGTGGAAGTTAGATTAAGTAATCCTTATTTTCCAAAAAATGACAGCTTGCATGTAATGTTTGTCTAGTCCATTGTTTCTTATAACATCTTAACTTCAATGTTTCCTAGGCCATAAGTGAGATAAAAGGATATCAACAGTGGTTAAAAGAGTTATAAATGTGTTACTTATAAATCATAACATATATGGGCTCGACGAGAAAGACCTTTCAGAGAATTTAACTAGTCGCATCTCATATGGTATTTAATGCCTTGTCAACATCCATTAATGTGCATTGCAATTTTCCTGAGCTACTCTAGTACCGGACCAGCGCTATGCAGTTTCATAGGACATTGCTATGGACACCATGTAGCCAATGATTTCGAAGGACGGGACCAATAAGTCATAGTTTACATAAATGTTTAAGCATTTGATATATCAGAAAGATAAATATGCCATATATATTCAAACCGGTTATGTTTGCTTTTGGTTTATATTACAAAATTCTAAAACTTCCTCCTTCGGGTTAAACCAACAAGTCATAGTTTACGAAGCAAACGTTTAAGCATTTAATAAATAAGAAAGATAGATATGGCATATGTTTTCAAACTGGTAATGTTTGCCTTTGGCTTATGTTACAGGATTTTTGTACGTTTCAGATCTTGACAAACACTTGGTACATCCACCATAACGAGGCTATTTGGGGAGATCCCTGGAACTTTCGTCCCGAACGATGGTTGGACGAATCTGGAAATGTCATACCAAGCAGCCATCCTCTTCGAAAACAGTAATTAATACGATGCCGTTAATTGAGATGCAAATTGTCATTTTCCAAAAAAGAGTCAGGAACTGTTCAGACTTTGTACAACTTTATTACTTGTTTAATAATGCAAGAATTTCCTTTCATTGCACGTATTACCATAATGTATATATTAATATTTGAAGCAGGCACAATGGGACATGTGAGGCATCCAGGACCATGCTCAACCAATAACCTTGCCAATATTAGTTTAAAGGTGCTTGTTCACATACGAGAAACTTTGATAGTCAATATTAAATGTCGTGTATGTGAACAAAACAGTATTTGTATTGTTGTTAGATATACAATTAAAGAAGCTATTTTAACGATTATTCATTCAGGAAGCGACAATCTATCTCTGTAAGAATAGTCGGTATGGTGCAGACATTAAAAACGATGCAATATCTTTTGTTTTAGATACATATCTTTTCACTGAAAACATGTTTTAAAATATCAATTACCTTCAAATTTACTTCTAATGGCTATTCTCCGGTATATGTCATACACAAGCTCACTTGATGTTCAGGTTTTTTAAGGAAATTGTTCCAAAATTTCCTCGTATGCGTGAGCAATCAGCATTAAAGAAGAAACACATGTAGTAACTCTGGAGCCAGCAAAGTTGTACTTCGGACATATAATATGAATATCCATGAAATAATTTCACCCATTTTGAACATGTTCAATTCTATATAATGGCAAAAGAGACTATCTTGGTGTACCTTTAAAATGGATTTTACCTACAGACCGTGACACCATGGCTGCAATGTGCAACCATCAAATGCATCTTGCTTCCAACGTCCATGTGAAATAGTGTTGTACAAAACAACTCACTATTCCAAAACAAACGATTTATAACACTCTTTTTCGTTTCAGCTGGCTATCATTCGGTACAGGAAGGCGACAGTGTATCGGTGAACAGTTTGGACGAAGCCGTGTGTTTTTGTACGCTGCAAGCATATTGAAGAGGTACAAACTGACAGCTACTCCGGGCAAATGTGGTACCTGTGATCCGCGAACCGGTGATTTCGACATATCGATAAATGTGCGCCCCAAGCCGTTCTATTGCAGAGCTGAGAAAAGATGTTGAGAGACAATTATATAAATTGATGCACTAATATGATTAGAATATAACTTAGATGAGGTTTGGACATAAGATAGATTGCTTCTATCCATTTTTGTTTATATCATCTTTTAAGGCAATTTCCACCTTTGAATGGTTCCAAGAAAAACAGCACCTACCAATCGAGCATAATTTTGCCATCCGCCAATCGCTTATTAAAACCATAATTTTGCCATCCGCCAATCGCTTATTAAAACCATTTGAACCAGTGTACTTCTTTTATTATTTATTGTTTTAAATAATAAACGTAATAAAAAATACTGCTTATGGATTATAAAGTATATTATTCATTCGCTCGCTCTCTCGCTCTCTCTCTCTATTTTTCTCTTTCATTCTTTCTTGATATACAAATAAAAGTAGCTTTTGAAATTATTAATAATTCAGGAAGCTTTAACTTATCCAAACACAAATGTACAGTCTGTATGCTGTAAATCTCAAAAACGATGTCACATTCTTTTTTATTAAAATGCTTTTGAATTCACTGTGCATACACTTTAAAAAGTTTAAAAGTGAACTTAATTCACTTCCAATGACCATTCTTTAGCGAATATCATATAGCAGTACAGGTGTTGTGAAGTTTAAAAAAAATTATTTCTAACATTCAAATTTCCACACAACTGTGTACAAGCACGTTTAAGAAACAATTGCATAGGAGATGACGCATTCATTGACATGTTATCTAACTTAGGTCATTGGTATCATCGCTTTTACAGATAACATGATATGTACCTACTTTCTAAGTGTAAAGTGGTCAAAACCTGTGACCCATATATGTCAGCCTTCGCCAAGCCGAACACATGTCGTGAAAACAGGTATAACGAAAAGTTTCTAAAAACGAACCTTTTATGTAGTTTAGTGTAAAGAGATTTTTATTGCCAATTGAACATGTGATAACGCAGTACACAACATTGGTAAATAGTCATATTATAAATTCTGGTAAAAGGGGTTTCTCATCTTTGTACAGTCAAACTTGTGTTAAGAGGACAGCCTGTGGGATATAGTAAATTGGCTGTTTATGACAGGTTGGCTGCTTAACACAATTTGATGTTCACTATAAATCTAACAATGGGACTTTCTGTAGTGGTTGTTTAAAGCAGGTTGGCTGCTTAAGGTAGTTGCTTAACACAGGTTAGACTGTATTCAGAGTAAGCATACTGTGCTCACAAGGTCTCGATTAAAATTTTACTATTAAAGACGATATCACATCCGATCCACGAGAAGACAATAAGTCAACAAAAAAGTCTGATTACTCGTATGTCAGTCAAATATCAAATATTACCCTACATTGTGTACTTTTTATCTTGTATGTTTACATTGATATTAGGCACTATTTTTCGCATTTATACTTGTGTTTGAATGTATCTATATATACCAGCATGTTTGAAACGAGTTTAACGAACCAAACAAATGAACCCCTCAAAGACACAAACATATCCAATCGGGGAAAACACTGTCGTACACTGAGCGGTTGTATTGTCTATATATGTATACCAGCATGTTTTCAACAACAATAAATTAGATTCCCTAATTTGCATAAACGTTCAACAAACGTTCCACAACTCTCAACTCCGGGAAGACTCATTCCGAGTCTTGGCCCATGCGAAATACGTAGGAAAGGCAACTCCGATAGAAGGAGAAGTCTTCATCTCACCCCTACCACAAATGTAACAAAACGAGTTTTTGAACCTCTCACAGACACAAACACATTTGATCAGTGAAAGACACTGTCATAGACTAAGCGGTTGTGTTGTCTATATATATATCTATATATACCAGCATGTTGTCTACAACAAAGCATTAGATTATCTAATTTTCATAAACGTTCAACGAACGTTACACGAGTATGGGACGATGGTGTTGAGTCTACACAATACCATTTGTCATAATGTTTTCGTTTGTTGCCTATTCAGTAACTTATGAAACAACTAGTGACAAAAACAACAACACACTTTGTTGTTATTCGAGATACATGGTACAGCTATACAAGGAATTCAGTGCAGTTACGTCACACTCTGTTTATTCCGATAATATTATTCAGGGGCGTTTGTTAGAGAATAATTAAGCGATAAAAGTGGTCAAGTCTATGTTAAATAAATTACTTTCTACCTTTTTCGCTGAATTCTTCCTAAACAAATGTTCAATATAGTATCGGAGTAAACAAAGTGTGACGTAACTGCACTGAATTCCTTGCACAGGTATATTTAATTACGGTAGCGTTGATAAAATACATGGAGGCGGTTTGAGAATAGCGCTCCATTATACATTTTTTTCCATGATACTCGTGTTATTAGTGTAATCGTATATTGTTTCAGGCAAGATAATCACACATGCTTGTACGTTTCAGTAATATTAATGTTATGCCGGTCATTTTGGTATTTGCGAACGTTTCGTTTTTGTTCCTTTCATATGACAGTTTTCCGCATTGCAATTGTTTGTTAGAAACGCACACATGAATTGCCGTAAGTGATATTCTATCGTTCGAAAATTAAATTGTTTGTCTCCTTCAGTGAAACACTTATTCAAAATAACTGAAAAAAAATACCACTTACGACAAGTCTCCATGTGCTGTTTAATTTTCTTTTTTATTTCAAACTGGTGTACTTGCGTTATTGTATATAGTATAAGCTTTAACATTTTGTGAATGTTATGAACACTCCTCTTGACATTTTACCTTACCGTTGCGTGTAAGATCCACAAGGTTTATCACCCGATGACAAATTTCCGGGCCATACATCACAAGTTAAACTCGAGTACAACAACACAAACGGAAGTGGTGGACGTACCTACATGTCCACCTTGGTTGTTCTATACGTGTTCTTGACCTGCGTCGCAATATGGTACTACTTTATAGCATATTCGCGACAGAAAGGCAAGTCTATTCCTGGACCACGGGGTTTACCTGTCATGGGAAAGGGGTTCGAGCTCTCCGCCGAGAAGGTACATCTCAAGCTAAGTGAATACGCGGAAAAGTACGGGGAGATTGTGCAAGTAGAGGCTTTCAACAAGACATTTGTCTCCCTCAATACGTCAGAATTGGTACGCTCAGCTTTTAACGATGACCCCTACAAGAGGTATATGAATGACAGATTCGAGAGCTATTGGGGAAAGAATGTTTTGTATAATTCGGAGAGCATTGGGTTCTATCCACATATAACCGACGGCGTCCAAAGCGCGATAAGAAAAGGTTACACAAGAGGACTTCATGTTTACGGAGATGGAATCAAAGACTTCGAGGATAGGGTTGGGCAAGAGTTGCGTCGGCTTGAGAAAACGATCTATCTGAAAGGCGGGAAAGATTTCGAGTTCGTTGGTGTCATCAAACGGTCTTTATCCAACCTTTTGTCAAATTTTGAGTAATTTACTTGATAAGATATCGTTTTGTTAGATTGTGGTATGCACATGCCAACAAGTGTGGCTTATTTGCCCCGGATATTAGATCTCCCAACCAACTTGTCTCAGTTATATCATGCAATTATATTACAATTTTCCCATTACTCAATTGAGGTATTTCCCTATTTGCATTGAACTCACTTTTAAGTCGCAAAATAATCCCCACTATTAAGATCGCAATAAGGTTGTAATGTGGGATATTCCCTTAGATAGTCACTCCGTAGTTCAACTATCACTATAGTTAGTCTCTTGAAAGTTCAGCTCTATTGCCTACGATTTACACATAAAATGCGACACATAAAAAGCGCATGCCTTACCATTGCAATAATTGTGTTCATATGGGTAAGAAGTGAAATCGTTATTAGCACACAAACTATAATATAACTGATGTATCGTTGTAAAATGAAGGTCAATCTGATCAATACATCGTTCTGATTTAAAACAGCTAAGTGGAGAACACCTGGACGATAATGATCTGGATGTAGACATGTTCTGGCAAATCGATGCGGTAAACGAGAAATTGTTCAACCTACAACGGACACCATCATGCAAAAGTTTCCTTTTCTCGTCAAGCTGCCCGGAAATGTTCCCATGTCACCTTAAATCACCAAGAGGAATGTAATAAAAATGCATTATTTTTATGGGATTTTACATTGCGTCAACATTACTTCGGCTAAGTTGAAATCCCTACTCTATATGATGGAGGAAGACTCCATACTCAACTGCCTATAAGGCCTGGTCAAGCCGGGTAGAACCATTGGAACTATGAAGTCAGTTGGGAGATTTGAAAATGAAATTGCTGTCACTGGAATTTGAACCCACATGGAGAGGGGGCCATGTGATTCCAAGTTCGGTTCTCTAACCACTAGGTGGTCACAGTGACTCCTGAATAAAGTGCATAATGGTCTCCTACATACAGTATTCTTTAAACATTATGGTAAATTATATAGGCATCTTGCTGCTTTGTTTATCTATATGATTTTTACATCACATCAAAAATGTCTTAAGTGTTTTGCGAAATCGTTCTCAATTCTATGGAGCAATAAACTAAATTTCTTAACCAATCAAAACGCAGCATTGCTCATGAATCGTTACTCCCGACATCAATTATGTAGAAAAGACCTAAGCTTCACACAGTATTACTTACCTTGTGACATGCTTGAGTGACAAAGCGATTGCATATTCAGCCACAACAGTTTTAAAAGCGGAGGTGTGAGCAGCGACAAATACACTGTTGTGACTCTCTAAGTGCAGAATTGCTTGTTTCTGGAATACATCTGGTTCAAAGGGCCACTGTAAAAAAATATGAACATTATGCTAAACCAATCCTCTTTTAAACATTTTTGAATGCTAAAAATTGAAAGGAACAGCAGACAGAAATGATCAAAAATTGCATAAGAAAGATACATTCTGTTTGATATTGAGTAGAAATCATTGGAACAAAAGTTCAAATTGCTCATTATAAGGAAAGAAAATTAAAATCTATGGTATTAATTAAATCTAATCAATGCTTTTGACTTCTAATTTAAATGATTATTGGTTTTGATGATGAATACATTAACTAACCTAAAGCGGGGCGAGACTACATTAAACATTGACGGAGCACAAAATAGATGAGGGCGACAGAGGATGCAGAGGTAGAGCATTGGCCTTTTGTACCAAAACTTGGGGTACAATACCTGTTAGGAGAGGAGAAAATTGCCTGGTCAATCCCACAATTTATCACAAATACTGGTTAAGTATCCAGGAAGCAGTCATCAAGAGAGAATTATATAAGCTTCTTCAAGCTTCTGCCATAATCTATGTAAAGTATATAAGTTTAACCTTTTACCAAACGCCAAATTTCCCGAATTGAAAGAGTTTGCAGACGATATTTCAAAATGTGATAAAATTGGAAAATAATCTTCTGATCAGGCAGAAAGCAATATGGTAAAAGGATAATTGCTCGTTATGAGCAATTTCCCCTTTTCCCACAATCTTTACCAGAGCCGTCTGCAACAAACATGTCAAATATCGTTATTGTTTGGTAATGGGTTAAACTGAAATAGATAGGCACTGACCTTATAAGCCATGTCTGGTATGCGCTTGTAGAAATCGTCCACTGGTGTGTTGATATCCACTTGTACGGACCATTCCTCAGCCACAGGAGGCTTATCAGCAACTTTAATCTCTTCTGTTCTCGTATCCGAGGAATCTACAAGCTTTTCTAAACTCTCACTCCAGTAAGCTCTCTTGTCTTGCTTGCTTCTTTCTAAAATAACATTTAAATTTAAACAACTCTTATATTGCTGGAACCAATTCCATAAGGTTTTGGAAAGCAGACTACACAAAAATCTATCTTTAGAAAATGTTCCAACATTCTAATGGTTAGTGATGTTTTTACTAAATTAGGGATGGCTCCAATGAATTAAGAATTTCAACCAATTCTTTAAAATGGCAAGTGTCAATATGTCTAGCCACTTTCTATCTGAAAATCCTACTCAACCCCAAACCACAATCAATCAGTAAAATGTATATGTTTGATAAATGAATAATTATTTCATTTATTCATATGATAAGTGTCAAATATATATCACGCTATTTGCCGTCTGAATAAATAATTTGGAATTTAGCCTGATACTCCCAAATTACTTACTCAAAACCCTTTACAATCTGTGATTTGTAAAATTTATATGTCTCATTCCGTGAGATGGCCAATTTAACCCTTATAGTGACGGAACTTACTTCATGCTCATGCAAACAGGTTCGATCGAGGTAGGCCGCGTAGAAAATTGGTTGCTGGCCTGTGATTTAACCTGTTTCCTAATCAGAGTATCTTTCTTAAACACAATTAAGCAAACTACACAAAAATCTGTTTTTTGAAAGTTATCAAGCATACTAAGGGTTGAGAGATAAGAAAGAAGTTTACAGGGAAATACCACTCAAATTGTTATCTCTAACAATAAAAAAAAACTGTGATAACTTACAGGTTTATTTTCTTCAGAGCTCTTCTCTTCTTCCTCTTCATCTCCAAGGTCAAATTCTTCAAGGTCATCATTCAAGGTCATTAAATCTGCCAAGGTCATGACCTTGGGCTGCTTCTGGGATGAGTCTGTTTGTTTTAGAGCATTCTGGGATTTTTCTTCTTGGGAATCAAACTTCATTCCTTCTGCTAAACCAGGGGCAACCTCCAAAAGATATGAAGATGTATTTTGTTCCTTGTACTGTGCAAATGGCATAAAAGACCTTGTCTTTTACATAAAATAAAACATTCTTTAATTTTATCATTCATTTTGATGTATGTTTTGACACAAAGCAACAAAGGATTAAAGATGTCTTTGTGATAAAAGGAGAAATTGCTTCTATAACTTGTCAACCTGGTTGTCCATAGGAATTCTGTAATTCAACATAGAAGTCATATTTCCAACCTGATGTCGGGCCATTAAATAGATAATACCTTATTGTGATGTAAGAAAATCCTTATCAATTAATCAAGAGTACCTGTTTCTCATTCAAATCAGTGCAACAACCATGTCAACAAGTTTTTAAAAGCAATAATACCTATGCAAATGTAAGATAAATGAGATAAATTGAGGTAATTTTAAAACTTATAGAATTATATGGTATGGACTCTCAGATATAAGCATTCGTAATATCGTAAAAAAGAATTAAACCTTGAGGTAACACCTCACAAAATACAATTTTCCTTGTACAGTGATGTCTCGTTAATCCGAATCATCCGGACTTATAAAGCAGAGCATGTTCTTATACACATTAAGACATAAACGGTCTGTATACACGTGTATACTTATAAACCTTGAGCAAACGCCAAATTGTCGACCGTCCCAAATTGAACGAGTTTGCAGACGACATTTCCAAACGTGATGAAATTCACAAATAATCTTTCTGATATGGCAGAAAATATTGTGGAAAAAGAAGAACTTGCTTGTCGAGAGCAATTTCTCCTTTAACCACAATGTTTTTCAAAGACGTCTGCAACAAACTGGTCAAATTATTCCGTTCCCTTACAATTACGAGACATCAGGATAATCGGGGTCTGGATAAACGAGGCTGCACTGTACAAGCATAGCTCTAAAAGCTCACCTGATTCAAAGTTGAAGTTCTCTGTTTCTGTGCTTATCAGAAGTTCATCTATTTCTGGCTCGTCCTGTCCCCCTGGGATAAAAGGGTACAACGAAAACATGTTAAATACTCAAGTTTTAAAGGTTAAACAAAATCCTGCATTATCTTTTTTGCTGCTGATTTGCTCATAGAACAAACTTCTCAGCGCCACATTTATAGTGGGTGATTTTCACATAATAGTCTGTGTAAAGGGAAATCCATTGGTGTACTGAATTGTCGATAGGAAGAAAGGCATTCTTCCGATTGCTTCCTGAACCAAGAGAGCGACAGCGATGAATTGACCTTTTTTCACTTTGATTATTCACAATGGTTGGTGAGTGTGAATAGGGCTTAAACCATTACCAAACAATAATGACATTTAACCACTTTGTTGCAGACGATTTTAAAAAACATTGAGGGAAAAAAGAAATTTTTCCTTTCCAACAATGTTTTCTGCCCTATGGGAAGATTATTTTCCAATTTCATCACATTTATAAATGTCGGCGGCATACTCTTTCAATTTGGGACAGTTGAAAATTTGCCATTTGGGAAAGGGTTGATGTTGCTTTCACCAGTATCGAAGTCATGTTGGGCATATATGATTTTCTTTTACCCCAAAATCCTCTTTTTGCATGGATGGTATTGGAGGAGTTACTTTAAAAGTGTTCTGGTTTTAAAGACGTCTTATATAGGAAAGGTGCTTTTTACAGGCTCCTGTAATAAAAAGCAAAAGAAAAAAGCACTTTGAGCACTCAATTGGTTAGAGGTAGTGCAACAGTGGTGCAGAGGTAGAGCATTAGCCTCTAGTATTGAGGGTCCTGGATTTGACCGTTGTTAGACGAGGAGAAAAGTGCCAGGACTAGCTCTAAAATCAGCGCAAAAACTGGTTTAGTATCCAGGAAGCAGCCATTGAGAGTGAATTCAATCAGCTCCAAGCTTCCGTTACAATCTATGTAAAGTATTTAAGTTTAAACTTACCTGGCCAGAAAGGGAAATTAAGCGTGCTGCCCTTCACGTTATTTGTCGTGCTTGGATCTGGAGCCCTCTTCAGGGACAGGGAGTTTTGTGCCGTTTTCCCTAGTCCACCACACAGCTCCTGAACAAATATATGTCAAGAAAAATGCAATCCCTTGTTGAACCCCTTACACCATGAAACATCATTTAATGTATGGCCTACGTAAGACTTGAGAAACCAATGTGACAAAGAATGAATTATCTACCCTGGCCTATGATACTTCTGGTTACTTCTGCTATTTAACACTAAACTCTGCCTTCACATAAATTATTGGTCTGGATTTCAGCCCGTTTCCAAGCAAACCCTAGTGATATATGTGTTTTACCAGACTTTAATTTCATTCTTTAAATGATTTTCTATTTTGAAATCATAACGGTAAAAGCATCGCAAGACACATTATCAGATAAAAAAAAGACATATGAATATAGGTTATTATGTCTGATCTGAATCTTTTAAAGAAAAAAATAACTTCTTGCATTCTATATATACATATACATGATGACAATGTCTAATGTAGTGAAACATGACATTGACCACTGAAAAAGATGGAAATATTTCTATCCAGGGGTGGCGAAATCTCGAAAAAAATCGCTTGTCCACGGACAAGTGATTTGAAAATATCACTTGTCCATACCCAAAGTGCACTTGTCCGTTTATTGAGTCAGGGATAGAAATTAACTTTTCAAACCAGATTGTCCGCAGTGAAATAAATATAAAACAGATGGCATTTATATTAACAGTATTTAATATAACCCATAAGAAAATGAAACAACACCTAACTTCAGTAGTTGTAAGGGTGTCTTTTCTAGTCACGATGCTTCCTTTGTGCAGGGCTCCCTTCTGCAGCCATTTGTATAAACAGTTTAACTCACGGTTAAATCTTACCATGGGTTAATTTCCTGGTTAAAACGCAGTA
Source organism: Cerastoderma edule (assembly GCA_947846245.1). Taxonomy (NCBI): domain Eukaryota; kingdom Metazoa; phylum Mollusca; class Bivalvia; order Cardiida; family Cardiidae; genus Cerastoderma; species Cerastoderma edule. Next base: position 27,941,564 of record OX401418.1, read on the forward strand.
AGCGTTTGTATAAAACTCGCAGGTAACTTTAACCGCGAATTAACCCAGGTAAAAGTAACCAACCTCTAGGACCAAGGTAAGTTGTTTAACCAGAAAAGTTACCGCTTTTAATATGGCCGCCATCTTGTAAATTCGGCCCCGCTTCAAACGAATTATAGAAGAAATGACTGACAACTGACCAACTATGAGGAAACAAAATTACAGAGACCCTCCAGTTTTTCATCGAGAAGCTTACGAGACATGTGAGACCATTGTTTATTGTTTAAATCAACGAAATTATTTCGTCGAAAAACTAACGAGACATGACCACTGTTTAGCATGTAGACATCAACAAAAGATATTGTATAATGGGAACTATTAAGCACCCCGCATTAACAGTAACAAATTTATTTGCGTTGTCTCTTAAGTTTAAAGTTCTCTACTTTCACTTTTGATAAAAGCTATTCGATTATCAATCCGGTACATTTTATTGGGAGGGATTATCCTCTACCTTTCGAGGACTTCCTGCTGAAAACGAAACAATAACAAACAAAAACATTTCTTCGTAACGCCGTTCATGTACAATCATGTCAAGGTAGGGATTTGTAGATTAGTTCTTATTTAGAAAAAAAGCACCTATCAGTGTTTTTATTACCATTAAAACCAGTTTCCCCATGGGATTTTGAGAAATGTCGAAATTCAAAGCACACCAAGAACACAAAACTATGAGATTATGAAAAGTCACATTGTGTTTGTTTGAGATTGACATAGTGGCAAAGAATTTGAGTGTTGTTGTGACGTATCGTTATTAACAGATGGAGAATGACCACAATCTTAACTGCCCTTAAGGAAGAACCATCTCCATTCAGTATGTCAGTCAAGAAATAATCTGTTTGAAAATCCATATGCCTTCATTGATCTTAACCCAGACAGAAAGGACAGGATCTAAGTAACATACCATTTTGATAAAAGGAGAAATTGGTCTTGAAGGAAAGACCTTTAAATAACATTGTTTCCTTTTGCTTTCAAAGAACCAGTATGGCAGAGTTACGACCATTCTTTAAACTGTTGTACATGTTGCCTGAGTTCTGTTCTAGGCTAGGAAGTGAGTCCTGCCCAAAGACACTCCACACAAATACATGTATATGCAAACATCAGGTTTTGAACCGATTGTTGAATCAGTTGTCCAATTTCAAGTCCATGACACTAACCATTACTCACCAGCAGTTTATAAGGTCTTCTGCTGAAGGTACATTACAGTTTGTTTATATGAAGGAATGAGTTAACAGTATTAACCCTCTTCCTCAATTTGGATTTTGAGTGTTGCCAAAAATGATCATATCAGGACACATCAATTATGAGAAATGGCCTTTTGGACTATGAAATTGGAAATTACATGTAACATTAAAGCAACTCTTGCTGAGCAATTTCACTTATTGTCACAATGGTTTCTTTTGTCTTCTGCTTCAAGTGCATTTAAAGGTAAAACAATGAAAGGAAGGGTTTAATCCTGTATGAGTATATATCTGACATCAATTACTTTAAGTATTCCACTTTTGAAATTAAAATATATATTTGCTTTTTTATGAATTGATGTTTATAATTTATAGGGCAGACAATTTCCTCCAAAGCTTATGTAGTAGATCAAAGACATAGTCTTTACCTGTTTTTTTTTTTTTTGGTTTCATCACATGTTACATATGTTTAAGATAGATCACATGACTGATGGAAAAAGGTTTCTTATTTTCAGACTGACAAAAGTGTTATCTCTGGAGGTAGTTGGTACACACGCAGACCATTCCTTCATATTCAATACTCAAATCCAGGTAAGGCTGATTCTATGAATTTGGCATAAGTACTTGTGCAATTCAGATAAGCTGTAATATAACTGAAAACATGTTGACACAGCAATGAACACAAAACAATACTGTGCAGTTAAAACATTGAGAAAGAAAACCAGTAATCAGCTGTATTGATTATAATATTTATTATATGTCTTTTTATACAAAACATAACTTTCCACTGTATACATGAAACTAAATGACAGACATGACAGAATTCCAATTCCAGATGATATCACATGAGGAATAGGTAAAAAAAAGTCTCTTAAATGATAGCACCTCAAATAAGATTATACTACATGACTCCTGCTCTTTTTGTTATACCAAATATAACTAACAATTGAAAATATGGCATGTTTTCATGATGATTTTTTTAATGTTTATACTATGTTTGAAAGTTTTAAACTAAATTTTCAATGAACATGCTTCTTTTTTTTCAGATGCAGCACAACATACAGTGTCCAGAAGATTACAAAGACCTACATTTATCAAATTTGCTTGTACAATATAATTTATAATAAATTTTACAGAAAGGATTTGTGTTTAGCATGGTTTATTTATTTATATGGACTTTACATTGTGTCAATATTTCTGAAATGTTGTGATGCCCAGTACACTTAAAGGAAGAAATATCCCAAACATGAATGCCCATAAGGGTTGGACTAGCAGGATTGAACCATCCACATTCTTCTTGTCAGTCAGAAGATTATCACATGAAGATCCAAATGCGGTCACCCGGGATTTGAACCCATGCCGAGAAGGGTCATGCAATTTTAAGTTTGTTACTCTTAAGCCACAGAGGCTCAAAGCATGCATTATATTCCCTCTAATTAACACACAATGTAGTCTGGAAGGAAACATAATATTGAAATATGTTCTCTTCAAATATTTCATAAATGGATATTAAAATAACTTGGAAATGTTGTCCACTTTAATACATTTTAGAATAGTTTTCCATGTCTACTCTAGTTTCTGCTGTCCTGGAATATCTGTTTTCTGTAAAATCAAAAATATAAGTAGATAATAGAGTACATTTGACATGTTTAGAGGGAGTGATACAGACAACATGGTTAAATACCAACTGACCTTATATATAAGGAAGAATTCTCAGTATTTCTTTAGACTTAATGAAGCTCAGGCCCAATTAAGAAATGATCTTTGTAATGAAACTGTCTCATATAATACCAAGCAAAGAGACCTTCCAAAGACACAAAAACATTTCATCATAGAAACTATTGTCAGTCACTGAAATAGTTAGATGTCTTTAGAAATACATGTACATGTATGTTTGTTCTCATATTTGGGTAACCCCACAATCTTTTCATGTGACAATAAAGGAACAATAATTGATCATGATGAGCATTTATCACATTGTTAAAATGGCTTTTTCCTGAAGATTCGTTTTACCGTTTTGTTGAATTGGGAAAAGAGTTGTATTTAAGGCATTATGAAGAATAATGGTATTTAAATGAACAAAGCAAAGTAAAATAGGTATAGAAATAATTTAACAATGAAAAAGTACAACTGATTAAGTATATGGAGATTTTTTTTTCAAACTGTCTCATTGATAAAATATCAACTATACCAGGCTAGGACTCTGAAGTGTTTTGTAAAAGGATATTCCTACAAAACCAGTGGTGGGCTGGAACCCAGAACCCTTGGATAACAAGTCCATCACCTTATCTACTTACACAGGTCCCCCTATGTCTCATGAGCACATAATATATGCTGTAACAAAGGACAATGTGTCACATTTAAAGTCCACATTTTATACTTAGTATATCATTTGACATACATTGTACATGTATAAACATGTACAGGTGATCGTTTGTTGAGGGAAGTGTGACGTGCGTGGAAAGACAAATTGCTTTATACATCATTTGTTAGATAGCTTTCACAGTGATGATGTGGAGCTTAGGTACCTTACGTAGCTAACACACTAATTCTTTATAGTTTTCTGTTGCAATCTTGTCTTTCCCAATCACTATTTGGCGACGAGCATGTTTTGACAATTGTTATTTCATCTCTTGTAGGGATGTTTTCGATTACGTAAGTACAGTTGTGTATCTAGTCGAAGTGTTATTTAGGCAAACCATAATGAACACTAACTTGTATGATCCAAGGTGTAACTGTGTTGCGAAGAATGAAATGTCTACGTCTGGATCATTCAGACTAAATAAACAATATTTACCTTTCATCTGACAGCTTTGCGGGAAAATGACGTCACGATCATGTTGCATTTTGGGATTTTCGGTAACTTTAACCGTGGGTTAAAACATACCATTTCTAGTTAGATTACTGTTGAGTAAAACGCGTTTATACAAACGACTTAACCGTCGTGGTTACCTAACCGCGAATTTAACCGTCGGTTAATTTTAACCGAGGGTATGTTTTACCATCGTTTATACAAATGGGTGCAGGTCGGCAATTAACCCTGCAAGACGCGATTCCTTCTTCGTCAACTTTGAGCCATTCAAATTCCCGCAGCCAAGTGTCTTGGAAGGATCTTACCCGTTTATTCTTGTCATACTTTTTGTCGTAGTCAATTTTAGATTTTTTGGGAGGCGGAAGTTCGCCTGCGCTCTTAGATTTGGAACTAGCTGAGGGTGATTTGATCAAAAAACGATCCATCGTCTGCTTTCTCGAGACGCGAAAATATGTTAGATTTTAGCAGACAATAACAGTAACTATGACTCGACCAGAATGAAATTTAGTAAGAGTTGCGTCCCTTCTCCCGCGTTTGGTCTGATACCGCGACAATCAGATCGATATTTAGACCTAACCATACGGACATATGTAAACATTCGCTTTCTAACGCATTCATTGAAAAGTCAATATCGGCTTTGATTATAAGTAAAAACAACGTCGCTAGATTTTTTTTTTTGGGACTCAGAAATCTGGATTTTTCACTTGCCCACGGACAACCCAGACGGAATTTTTCACTTGTCCGTTGACAAAAATGTACGACTCGGACAACTTGGACAATTGATTTTGCCACCCCTGTTATCAAATACTAGTTTTTTTGTTTCTTATCAATGGTATCTGTATAAGCCTTCAATTCTGATCTGGTACCAAACCCATATTGGGAAATAGCTTCAGGGCAAGCATTACTGGCTGATGGGATACAAAAGCTTATAACAAATTGCTCTCTTCATGAGGAATGAGTTATGTGCAGTTTGTCCTAAAGTAGCCACTTAATTCATACATGAAAAAGCACAAAACTGCTGAGACCTTTTTTAGCTAAAAAACCCAAACTATTTCAGGGTTTTACATTGCATCAACAGAACTTCAGTTATATTGATATACCTGGCCAAATTCAAATGAAAGGATATAAGTGGGAAACAGTGGTGCACAGGTAGAGCAACCACCTCTGGTCGCACGCGTCTCGGGTTTGATCCTTGTTAGTCGTAGGTGAAAGTGCCAGACTAGCACACATATCGGAGTAAGCACTGGCCACATATCTAGGAAGCAGTCATAGTGAGTTTGATAAGCTTAACGCTTCTGTCACAATCAATATAGAATAAAAGTCTAAAACCAAACCAAATAGAACAATACCTCAGTGTATCCCAGAAGCTTTCCTGTGGTTGGATCTCTCTCCACTTGAATGGTTGACTGTACAGGACAAACATCTGTGTGAAGTAGATTTAACGGCTCTGGTACACGGGGCATAAACCTGAAAGAGTAATTATTTCTACATAGTTTTTACAAAGTGTCAACAATGTTTAGATACATTACAATGTCAAGCTCATAAGCAATTCATATTTTGGTGCTTTGTTCACAATGGAGAAAATTTGTAAGGTCAAAATTAAATCTCATTGAAATACAGTTTTTGAATTGATGTTTGATATACGTTGAGAGGTTCTTATGCTGTTTCAATAAAATTTCAATTACGTTACAGCTTCAGTACAAGACTAGGGCCCTGAAGTGTCTAGCCAATTTTGTCAGTGGTGCTTGAGCCTAGGACACCTGAGTGATAAGTCCAACACCTTAACCACTGAAAAGCTCAGGGACATTGAAAAAGAAAATCCCCTCTAGCCAAACTGCAGTGCTTTCTGTGTTACCCAGAATGCTATGTAATGAATGAATGAATGAATGAATGAATGGTGTTTTAAGGCGCATCGACAGCTAAGGTCATTTAGCGCGCATTATGATGATGTGGATGGATGGATATAAAAAATATTAACAGGTTAAAATGTATTTGTTTAAAGAAAAAATAGATAAAAATTTGTAATTAATGAACAAAAAGTAGATAGAAAATTTGTAGCTATGTTTACTGCTTATGCAATAAAGAAAGGTATAAGAATACTTTAGTAAGGCTGTTAGAGGTTAGCCAGAATGCTATGTAGCAATGTAATTACTATCGTCCTAGTGCACCAATCGTAACTACTCGGGTAATCATGTGAGCTGAGAAACACACCTTGGTACAGTTTTACTAAACAGTTTAACGCTTAAGATTTGCGTAAGTCTAAAACAACAATTCCTCTTATTTCAATATTGGACGAAGCAATATTGCAAAGTGACACATCATTGGAATCGTCTCTCCGAGACACTTCCAATGAAGTGCCACATTGCAACATTGCACTTTCATTGAAGATTCTATCCATGTTTATCAATTATGACTTACGCAAACATTTTCCGTAAGTTGTTTAGTAAAATGGGCCCCTTGTACATAAGTGTAGGGCTGACTCGTCTCCAGCTTTTAACACATTTCCTATAAACTTCCATGTTAAGTAGTTCAATATACAGTCTAACTTGTGTTAAGCAGCCACCCTTTTAAGCAGCCAACCTGCCTTAAACAACCACTACAGAAAGTCCCATTGTTAGATTTATAGTGTACATCAATTTGTGTTAAGCAGCCAACCTGTCTTAAACAGCCAATTTACTCTGTCCCATAGGCTGGCCTCTTAACACAAGTTTGACTGTACATGAAAGTGTTGAACATCATCTTAAATCTTTAATTTTCGTCAGTAACTCATTTAAAATCCTTAATCAAATTAAAAGACTATACAGATTTCACATTTAAGATTTATATTTGAAAACAAAAGTAAAATGAAAGAAATGTCGCAAAAAACAACATGGTGGCTTCCATATTACTTCAGAGGTTTTTCCATTGGATAAACCCAATGAGTTCTGATTCCCAAGTGCACTAATCCAAAACCAAAGAAAACAAGCATAAAATAATCACTTACTTCTGTGCTCTGTCTACATCGTGGATTGGTAGAGATTCTGGTGATGTGAGAAACTTTTCCAATTCATCTTCGATTGATGGTAAAATTGGAGGTAAACCAAATGGTACCTGATTCAATGAAAATAACAGAAGTAATAGGAATAACAATAGTGATTGTAAAGAGAATCTGACAAACCATCTGATTTGACCTCCCCGACTACAGGGTGGATCTATTTTGCTCCTTTATTTCAGTTACCATGTTTTTCTTTAATTGGTTCAATCAGTCCTCAATATTGAACCACCAGAAGTAATAAACAAATCCTCTGTTTTTGTGTTTGTTTTTTTAAACGCTTAATGTCACTTTTTGCAGACATTTAACTTATGACTATTATCTAATTGAAATAGGTATAAAAGTTAGAATTGTTGTATTTCAAATGCACAATGAGTGCCCCTGAATAGGTAAATCAAGCGTCGAGTTGGATTCGAATCCCAGCTGTTTCAGTTAGACTTTCACAAGATTCAGCCCTCCTACTGACTGAAACTAAGCCTACAGTTACACTTGCTTGACCAGCACTTATGGGCAGTTAAGTATGGGGTCAACCTCCATCATGGGGTCAACCTCCATCATGGGGTCAACCTCCATCATGGGGTCAACCTCCATCATGGGGTCAACCTCCATCATTATTAAGAGCCTGAATTTTAGAAATCCTCCTCAATTACAAAAATTGAATAATTCAAAATCATAGACATGTAGACAATGATTCAGATAAAGATATGTAGATATCAAATTAAAACAAAACCTTCCAGAAGGTAAGACTCTTTTTAACAAAAGAAAAAAAAGCTCAATTGCTTTTATGACTAAATATGGGTTTTTACATTGCATCACCATTACCTCTATCATGTTGCAATGCCTGACTCTTAATGATGGAGGAAGACCCCAATACTCAATTTCAAGGTCTGAACTTGTCAACCTTTCTTTTTAAGTTATTTTGCAATGCCTTACTCTTAATGACAGAGGAAGAATC